>OZ030016.1:5082500-5130000 GCA_964023405.1 Apodemus agrarius
CATTTTATCCTAGGGTGCTCGTCTCCAGCCTATCAGAAACAGATGCTTCAAGCCAAGGACAAGAAATAACCCCTTCCCAGTGACCCCGTCCAGCTCTCAGCCTTTTGTCATTGGCGATCATCCATCACCCTTTTGTCATTGGCGATCCTGGAGTTGGATCCTGCCACGCGCTTGCTCTGCCAGCTGGCACAATGACACTTTGTCAGTAGAGGGCACTGGAGGGACACTGCAGAACTAGCTAGGTCCCCGTGTCCTTGTTCTTTTTTCTGTTTTCTTTTTATTTTATTTTATTTTTTTACAATTCTGATATAAATACGTGTATCCTTCCATTTTATTTTTTAATTTTATAACAACAGAAATAAATTGGAGACTCATGCAAAGCAATGAAAATCTGATTTTTAAATATAAACAAATGTGAATTTCAGACCCCCAGATTTTGCTTTGGTTAAGAACATTACTTTAATGAATCATTTCCTTTTATGTATAAAATTACAAGACAACTATAATGTTAGAAAATTGATTTGCAAGTAAAACACCACAGGCTTAGGGGCAGGAGACTCAAAACAAAGAAACACACAACACACAAAGCCTTCCTGCCTCTCCACATAAACTAGACAAAGCTCAGAAAGGGATTTTTTGAATTTGAAAGAATTGATTTTAGCCTTCGGTGTCCTTGTTCGTAAAGCAAGGCTGCTAGCCTCTTACACACAGCGCCTAGCAGTGCTCACTGGAGCACCCGCCCCCAGACACCTGCCAGCCTCAGCATGCTGGAGCCCCTCTGCCCGCAGACGGTTAGCTCCCGTCCACCAGACCCGCCCTGACCAAACCCTGAGTAAACTCTCCTGCCCATCTGCTGGGCTGCAGCTACAACCTTTTTATGAAGACTTGTAGGGAGGTGGTCCTCCTTTGCAAATTGTTCCTTGTATGGGTATTCCCATCCTTGTGGTTATCATTAAACCTGACTTCTGTCTTCCTTAACACCTTCTATCTGGTAATTAATTTTTGGTCTATTACAGTCTCCCTGTTCACTAACCAATTTGATGGGATTTCTGCACCCCCCCCAACCCCTGCAGAAACCCTGTATAATGAGAGAAACAGAATTGTCTTAAATTGTACCAGAATTCAAAGTTCTGATTGTGGGGTTAAGTTGATGATGCCCTTGGATTTCAGTATGTGCTGATAGCTCATGGGCTGATAGGAAACAGGCTGCTTGCATTCTGCTGCACGGCACAAGGGGATGACACAATTAACTTGTGATTGTTAGGGGTTGGCAGGGATGGAGCACAAGGGAAGTGAGTACACCAGGAAGCCAGGAGTCACCTCAGTTAAACCATTGATGTCTGCAGGGACTGGGACATAAAGGGTTGTACTCTCATACTCTAAGTGGCATTGCACACCATCTTTATCATACAGTAATCTCCACATGAGTTTGGGCTTATGTCTGACCTTAATATTTTGTTTCATGGATGTTTATGTGCCAGTGCTACAATGCTGAGAGAGAGAGAGAGAGAGAGAGAGAGAGAGAGAGAGAGAATGTGTGTGTATGTGTGTATATGTGTATGTGTGTATGTTTATGTGTATATGTATGTGAATTTGTGTGTATGTATGGTACATGTGTGTATGTGCATATGTATATGTGTGTATGTGTATATGCGCATGTGTATGTGCATGTGTGTATTTGTGTGTATGTGTATGTGCATGTTACGTGTATGTGTGTATGTGTGTGTATGTGTGTTAGAGGAGAAGATAGGGAGGGTAAATTTTTCCTTCTGTTATTTCATTTTAGAATTTTTCATTATATTTTTATGTGTTATCTTCCACATCAACTTAAAAATTAGCCTTTATAGTCCTGGAGGAAACATTTAGCTTTATTTATTTATAGGATTTATTATTTTTATGTGTCTATATGTGTGTGTTTGCATGTGTTTATGTGTACCATGTGTGCTCAGTGCTTTCAGAAGCCAAGAGAGGCTGAATCAGGAACAGTTGTGAGCCGCCTAGGTGGTCTTGGTGCTGGGAAACAAACCCTGGTCCCTAGTTTTATTTTTTATTGAAATAATATTCTATTTTTATATTATTCAGAGGAAATCAACATATTTTGGAGGGTTATAAGTCCCATACAGAGAAATGTCACTCTCTGTTCAATCATAAAATTTATTATTTCCCCTTCCTTTCTCCTAACCTTCCTTATGCTCTCTCTCTCTCTCTCTCTCTCTCTCTCTCTCTCTCTCTCTCTCTTTCTCCTTTTCCAACTCATGACTTGTATTCTTCACATTATTGTTACATATGGGTGATCTCTCTTTCTCTCTGTATTCCTAAATATATAAATATAGCCTCCTCAGTCACTATAATGTTACTTGTGTGAGTGTGGTTTCGAGGCTGACCACCTCATAATGGATAACTGACTTAGGGGCTCTTCCCTGGGGAAGGTGATTTCTCCTGCGTTCTGTATTCCTTAGTTACATGTAGTCCTTTGATCAGAGTTTAGGGGCCACGAGATTTCCCCTTCCGTATTAGCGTGGCTATGCATGTTGTCAGTGCTCAGGTCTTGTTTAGGCAGCCCTGCTGATGATAGTTCATGGGTGTAGCTTCCCTGACATGTCCAGGAGAAACCTTCTCACAGCAGACTCCCTGATGCTCCGGTTATTGCAATCTTTCTATCCTCTCCTCCTCCATGATCCCTGACCTGAGCCTTAGGTACAAGAATTGCATTATAGATGTATCAATTGAGGCTGGGTACCACACAGTCACACTTTTTTTTTTTTGCATTTTTATAAGTTGTGGTTTTCTATCGTGATCTTCCTCTGGACCAGAAAGATGTTTCTTTGATGGGAAGTTAGGTTTCTTATTATCTGTGGGTTTAAAAATACATACTTAGAATGTTCTTAGGAATTGTGTTGGTTTAGTAAAGTGGCAGGTGTAGGTTCCCCCTGCTTCACTAGTCCTGTTTAATTGGTTACGTTTCTAGTACCAAGCAGGATTTACTTCTGTTTGAGTCGGCCTTTGGTCCAAGCAGAGAGCTGTTGGTTACTGTCAAAATATGCTCACCACTAGTGCACCCTTAGTGATATTGTGCCATGGTGGCTGTTATTTTAGTTCACAGGCACCATGGCTGTGTATGACTATTGTTTGCTTCTATCCCTTGGAAGTTTGCATGGTACCTTCTGGCTTAAGAGCAGGCCTTAGGGAGGGGGCTTTCAGGTCAAATCCAGTGCAACCCTCTGGTCCTGTGGACATGGTGTCCTCTAAAGTAGGGACTTTTATCTTCAACCATTGGAAGGCAATCAGGGGCCACAGCAATAGCCTATAATGGTTTTGTGTGTGTGTGTGTGTGTGTGTGTTCCCTTGGACCATCCTGACCAACGACTCAAAAGAAGCTTCTCTGGCTTGAGGTCTTTGATAGTCTGTAGCTCTCATGGGAGCACTGCCAGAATGGAAAATTTCATTTAAGCTCTGTGTGTGCATGTGTGTTTGTGTGTGTGTGAGTCTGTGTGTTCATGTATGTGTGTGTGTACATATGCGTGTCTGTATGTGTGCATGTGCGTATGTTTGTATGTGTGTGTCTGTGTGTATATATGTGTGTGTCCGTGTGTGCATGTGTATGTGTGTGTCCCTGTGTGTGTGCATATGTGTGTCTGTGTATGTGCATGTGTGTATGTTTGTATGTGTGTGTTTATGTGTGTCTGTGTGTGTGTCCATGTGTGCATGTGTACGTGTGTGTTCACATTACATGTAATTTTATGTAGGTAGATAGTAATAGGATTCCTTAGACCTTTGCAGACATCCTCATTGGTATTATACCTACATCCTTCTGGATTTATTTCGGCCCCTCCCTAATCACTGTGGCCTGCCATCCACATCCCTATGACTCCCCAACACTCCATTTCCCTCATTACTCTCCTGGTTTCTGCAGTTACCCCAGGTTATATATTCATGTCTGAAGACACAGAGCTAGGAACCACAGCTAGGCACATATAACATTCGTTTTTCTCGGTCTGGAGCACTCCTCAATGCTTTTTTTCCTAGTCTCATCCACCCACTTTCAAATCTCAGGATTCCATGCTTTTCTTTAAAGCTGAATAGCATCCGATATACTGCATATTTGTGCCATGTTTTCGTTAGTCATTTGTCAGTTGAAGGACATTTAGATTGTTTCCGTGATTTCTAGATAGCATGTCTAGTTTTAAAGACTAAAGTCATGTGTGCCACTATAATCTCTCGGAAATTTCACATTTGAATGAAACTGAGAAGTCTGGTTTTCTTTTGAAGCACACCACACACACACACACACACACACACACACACACTCTTACCTAGGAATTATTAGAATAGCTAGAAAACAGACACAAGGTGGCAAGAAAGCCACACATTTACTGATAGAGAATGATAGAAAACATAACAATCGTCTCTTAATTCCATCCAAGTTTCAAGCTTTTGCTTGCCTCGCATTAGCTAGTGAATGTCATAATTAGGAAAGAACACTTCGTGAGGGAGCCTCGTGGGTTCTGGCTGCCATCACCTCCCAGGTTACCCTTGGTCCTCTGATCATTAAAACCCTGCATGGCTTTAACTAAATTGGACATGTCCATTGAAACGGTTACATTTTAAACATGACAAAACAATTGCGAGAAACCAATAAAGAAAAATTGACACCACCAGACACCGTACATTCAAGATACAAGATTTATTCACACCAACAAAAATAATCACAACAAAATATACACTAACTATAAAACCAAAAGATTGTAGCGACATAGACTGTTACAGTTTCTCTTTTAATTTTGCTTGGTTCTGTAAATGTGCTTGCTTCTACATACATTTTATTCATAAAAGAATAACAATCATTAAAACGCAGTGGCCGTTTGCATTTCTTGTACAGAAAGAACAGAAGCGAAGTGCTGGAGCTTTTAGGTTACAACGGTGTTTGCATGAGACAGCAACCTAAGCTAAGAGCCCAAATACTATCTATTTCTCTCTCCACATACATACATCCACTGAACGGAGAAACGAGCAGTTAGTACTCCCCCTTAGCCCTCACGAACACTTTTTCTTGTTTTTACTAAACGCAAAGTAAGGAACTCTGGCTTTGCCTCCCCTTTAGTTGACCTCAGAAGATGAGCTCTCTAATTCGTGAGAAATGCGGAATTTCAGATACCTATCATCTTCCTTACTCTTGGGGTCTAGGACGAACTTGTCCTCGTGGCTGTGAAACTCGTGGCTCTGATGTTCCAGGCTGGCTTTGGAACTTGCCTGACTATCGATCACATCCGACCGCTCGGCACTATCGATCACATCTGACTTCTCGGCGCTCTCATGGCTGGCTTTCAGCTTCTCCTCCTTGGACTGCTCAAGGCTGTGTGTTTCCAGACTTGGTTCGTCCTGCTGACTGGACTCATGGCTGGCCTTCCCGGTGCTGTCCTGATCGGAGGGCACGCGCAAACGCTGGGCAACCTGGAGGACCTTGAGAGCCTCATCAGACTCCGCGCTCTTCACGTGGGACGTGAGGTCCTCATCTGTGGCATCGGGATACTGAATCAAGAACAAACGGAAGAACTGTATAAACAGCCAGGAATAAGAGCACCATAAGGCTTTGTTTTCTAACTTTTAGGTCAAATTGTACTAAATATTTTTAAAATTTTGATTGAAGAAAAATAATACTAGTGTGTACTTTGTATTTCACAAGTCAGCTTCATATCAATCATTTCTGGTTTAATAGGGATAGCATCTCAGTGTGTGATAAAACCTGTAAGGTTCTATCTGATGAAAAGACGTTGAGAGTTAAAGTTAAACTAAACAGTAAATGCCAAGGCTAAATCTAGTCCGGACCCCTGACTGAGCTCATTGTAACGCTGACTTTACAGTTCTCTCACCCACTTAGCTTCCATTATATATGACCATTATAGATGTGACCATTATATTTCACAAATAATTGCTGTTTTCCAAAGTAGCTATTTAATAACATAAATGTCTCTTAAATATTGCTAAGACTTTGGATATGGAAAAACGGAATTGTATTATAGGCAAAATTAAAAAGACAGTATGCACACTTTTAAATAGGACCATTAAAGTAGAAAAAAGCTCTCTATCCAAAGACCATACAATAGATTTCAAATAAATGCACAGTGCTTGGTGAATAGTGGGTGAATTTGCAGACTCTGGTTTTCTAGAAGTGAGATCGAGCCTTAGCCCTTCAACTACCTGTCTGTTCATCATTTACCTGTTCATCAGAAACCTGGAAATTCCTAGACTTTGACCTCAGCCCGTAAGCCAAGCTATCACCTCGGCCATCGGGGACATCGACTGTAGGGACGATTGGAGTGAAACTGTCTACTTGTGTAGTAGCAGTGACAGACTCGTCAGACTCATCGGAATGGTGAGAGTCGTCAGATTCATTTGAGTCCACAGAATCCTCACTCTCTGCATGGTCTCCATCGTCATCGTCGTTGTCGTCATCATCATCGTCCATGTGGTCATGGCTTTCATTGGAGGTGCTTGGAAGAGTCTAAATCACAAAACAAGTTGGCTCAGTAAATTAGCGCTTGCTTTTTTGACTGGGCTAGCTTTTTTGAAACATTGTAATTCAATTTCAAGGTCTTTGAGTTTATAATACATTCCATGGTTTTAAGCTAATGAAATGGGCCTCTTGTTTGCTTTTTAACATACAAGCAAATGAAATAGCATTCTGAGGCACTTTTTAAAAAATCTTTTTCATAAAATATCATTTTCTTAGATATTTTCAAGTCAAACTTATAAGTAAAGCATTCATATTGATAACATAAATTTCCTTGTAAATAGTGTACATTATTAATTTACTAAATTCAAATAATTGATAGATTCAGTTTCTTTAATCTGAAACAAGATTCCCTAAGAAAGACATCAGATCATCTGTATATTAATATAGAGATCAAAATCTATAATTGCATCCCTATTATCAAGGATAATCTATAATCAAGAAATGGCTCTGCTATACATGGGTATACAAACTGAGCCAAACTCTATACAGTGAACTAAGGATTAAAGTCTATTAAAGTATAAATCTGCAAATGTTATGGTTCTTTTGATCTAGCTTTCCTTATCAGAAATTGTCTCTATGTTTAAATTGAATCTTTAGGGAATGTTTTATTTATTTGCTCAGCAAATAGGGAAAAAACACTTATTAAATAACCTTTAATATTATCAGCATAAACATTTTAAAGTAAAAAAAATCTTGGCTTGGTTAAGCATTGATTATATACTCATCAAATATTAGTTAAAATACTGTAAACTTCTTTTCATATTTTACAAGAGGCTTAATGTTTCAAACATCAGGCACAAGCAGGCACTTTCTGTAACACCAAACTTCTCTGAAGAACCTTTGTATTTTTGTGATGGATGAATGCAGCACCCTTCTAAGCAAGCTTAAGTAAATGGTGATTTAATGGGATACTTGCTAATGGACTGACAATCTAAAGAAAATGATTCAGTGGCTTCTTCCATGTCTCTAAAAGTGGGTCTCAGTGAATGTGAGAACTTACTTCTTGTTTAAAGTCATCCTTTTCTTCAGAGGACACAGCATTCTGAAGAAGGAAGGTCACATGTCAGTACACAACATGCATGCTCAATACACAACATACATGATCAGCTGCTTAATTCTAAAATTAGCCTTTTCAACCTAAAGCAGGTGTCATTTTTTTCAGCCTGCCTGACGATACAATGGATAAAAGGCTACAATAGATACAGAGTATCCAGCCTGCCAGTTGATACAATGGATTAAAAGGCTACAATGAATACAGAGTATTCACTGGTCCTCTAGACACTCACTTACCTCTAAACAAGAAGACTCCTCTACCTAGCCTGTATGGCTTGATCAGCCTGTATGGCTCATCAGCAGTTTAGGGTTTTGTTGATTTATTGTTTCTTTATTTTAGTGTGTGTGTGTGTGTGTGTGTGTGTGTGTGTGTGTGTGTGTGTGTGTTGCCTGTATATGTAGTAGTGCACCATGTGCCTGCCGAGCCCCCAGGAGATCAGAAGACTACAGCAGACCCCTGGAACTGGAGTTGAAGAAGGATGTGAACTGATATCTAGATGCTAGGAACTGAACCCAGGTCCTCTGCAAGAACAGCTGTGCCGTCGATCCAGCCCAGTTGTTCAGTTTTGAGAAATTAAGTAACAATACCTGTAGGGCTAGGAGAGTCTCCTTCTGAGACGGATCAGGCTTCAGCCACGTGGCTACAGCATCTGGGTGTTTGCTTTGAAACTATTTAAAAGAAAAGCATGTATTTGTTATTATTAAAAAAGAAACAGAGCTCTGTAAGCCATAATCTTAACATAAATAATGAGTGCTCATCTTCAGGCATGTATTCTTAAAGGCTTTTTCATATTTTCTTCTGCTTCTTCATCGCTGAGATTCTAGAAAACTTTTGAGCTCTTCAGCTACACCCTAAATACCATTTGATGACCTATACTGTTAGGTCTTTAAAAAATACATCCCTGTATTTTAAAATATTTCTTTTGTCACATTTTAAAGTACTAGTTATGTGCTCTCTTTCCTGTATGGAATTGTTAATTTTCCCATTTTGTTATTGTAATTGAACACATGTGTTCTCAAGACAGTTGGAAGACAGGCAGCATCCCCCTCCCCCATCTTACACATCCTGTATGCCAGTGCCTCCCTGACTGTCTTCGCTAAGCAATGAAGGTACAGTGAAGTTCTATGCTGGCCTCTATTCTGTTCCTCTGGAACTTAACTCTGTGTGCCTTTTTGACCAAACACATGTTCTGTGCTTCACCAGCATATTTTTACCTATGTGAAAACACACATATGCAATGCTGTTGGTCTTATGTTTAAACACGCAAGGGCACTGGTTTGGTTTTCATTCTCATTTAGGAAACTGTAGTCTAAAGTCAGCTACTATGCACAACAGTTGCAAACAGCACAAATGGACTTTCTTTTCACAATGGTCTTATTAGTGAATATCTTGGGAGGTATTGTAAATATCATAGTCATATGATCAGCTCCAGCTGACATCTGAGTGACATTCTAAACTCAGCCTGCAGGATTTTCTGCTTCTAAGGAAGTATGCTGACTCAGGAAAGAAAGTCATTCAAGGTCCTGGGACCTGCTCTATATAAGTAGCAATAGTCTAGAACATGCTTTTATTACATTAACAATCTAATTATAAGAAACTCTGTTTATTAAAAACAATGACAACAGTACTGTCTCTGTCTACAATATATAGTATGTACTTTGAAATACAGAGGCCTGATTATATAGACAAATAAAATGGCAACAGATAGAATGCTGTTCCTAGCAACCTTTGCAATGCTGGAGAACATTCTTCAGTTTAATGATGAACCCAGAGGTGCTTACCTTCTCCTCCGAGCTGCCAGAATCAGCCACTTTCACCTTTAAGACAGAAAAGTGACAGGGAAATGCGTGTGAGTGTGCTCAGGCTAAAGGTCATTTACTTTCAAGAATTGTCTCTAAGATTCCGCTGTACTCACCGGGAGCGAGGACGCAATGCCAAGCAGGCAAAAGCAAATCACCGCCAATCTCATGGTTGGAGTTGGTCCTGCAACATATTTTGTGAGGCACAGTTGATGTCTTGACAGTTTTGAACACACGCTGCACCACCTCACCACCAAACCACCAACAAATCATGGAATCTTTCTATATCTCAGAGAAAATTTCAGTGTGTAGGCTTTTGAGTCAATATCCGTGTACCTTTTCTTTCTCTCTACCTCTCATCCATAGCAAGGAAAAGGACAATTTCACAGCTCTATTTATCCAAACTTTACATCTGGAGACTCAGAGGGTGTGCCACCACTATCTGATGTCTCAAGCTCTCCACAACCTAAGATCTGTTTCACAGTGATTTGGTAATTAAAACAGTGAACTACCCACAGTGAGAGTACCTTTTCCAAGGAGGAGAGATAAAAAGAAAATAGAACGATAAAAGAAAATTGCTTTTTTCATTTTTTCCAATTTGATTTCAAATGTCATTTTTTAAACTTAAGTTCTTAAGAAAGAGATACAAAGATGAAAGAAACAAAGATATCTTTGAGTGAGATATTCTATTTGGAATTTATAAAAAAAATTCCACTAAGAGCAGGCAACATCTTTTCTGTGCATGATGATGAGTCTATGTTATCACACAGGGACCTTAGTAAAAAGCGTGAAAGAGAAGTACAGAAGCAAAACACTGAAGTGAGACAGTTTACTGAAAATAACAGTATCTGGTCTATATTAATATAGAGGAATCTCTTTTACTGATACACACACACACACACACACACACACACTCAGAGAGAGAGAGAGAGAGAGAGAGAGAGAGAGAAAGAGAGAGAGAGAGAGAGAGAGAGAGAGAGAGAGATTAGCAGCAGTTCTTTCTGTCCTTTAGAGGACCAACTAGATTTATTTTTAACATCTACATCCAACTGACTTTGAAAATACCTGGAAGCCTGCATGTATCTGACCAGCTTATTCAAAAACACCAGAACAGCCTGAGTTTAACAAGTACTACCGTTAAAAGAATTTTCTCTGGACTCACCCACAGAATTCAGCCAGGAGAACTGCAGCCTCACGGCCACTGCAGGCTTACCTTGGCTGGCTTCCTCCGAGAATGCCGCAACAGACAGCAAAGCCAAGGATGCTGATGCTTAGCTCCTTCAGACTGAGCTGCTGGTGGCTCAGATCTCCCAGAATTTAAATGCTGTTCCAGACAGTCTCCACCAACCAGGAGGCAGAGTGATGTGTCATGAGGTTTTTGCCACTGCCCGGCCCACCTGCTCCTACACTTCCCCCTCTGGTTTTGTGGTTTTTTTTTTTTTTTAAAGGAAGGAAACACACACAAAGCATTGCTTATGAGCAACATCATTAACTACCCTTTTCATTTATAGGCTGCATTTAGAATCCTAGAAGAGCATCAGGGATCCTCAAGGAAAGGAAATGTAAATTACCCTCACAGAGATTTTGTTTATCATTACTGAATTAGTAGAAAAACATCAATGGGAATGAAAGGTATAGATTCTCCTTAAAGTTACAGATGAGGGCCCCATGGCTACACTATGTGATTCTCTCAGACTTACTGAAGGCTAGAAAGCTTCCCCAGAATTTTCAGAATCTCCCTTTTTGCCTTTGTATTTAGTAAGCTTAGGTTGGCTGGGGTACAGTGGCTCAGTTTTGTACTCCAAAAGATCACCACGAGTTTGGGGCTAGCCTCGGCAACGTACTGTGTTCTAGGTCAGTTGGGGAAACAGAGTGAGACCCTCTCACAAAAGAAACAAAACCTTAGAACAAAGCAAAACAAAGTAACATTTTAGTCTTGACATTGGAACTCTGCAGCAGTTTGCCATCTGCGCGAACCCCACAGTGACCCTGAATTCCTCTCCTGCCTCCACTGACCTTCAGAGCCTTCAGAGATATGAACTGTTGGAGCGGCTGGGAGTGATGCTTCTGATGCTATCTAAACTTTAATGGCCACAAAGAACAGATGCTGTGGAGACTCCAGATAGAGCCTGCCTAAGCAAGCAGTTTGTGAGTGAGACCTGCATATGTGCTGGGCAGGGAAGCTGTAGGAGCCAGACTGCCTTTCAGTCCTCATTAACCAATGCCCTGGATGACCTTGGGCAAGTCACGGAGCCTATCTATAGGACAATGGGTTAGTGTATGTACAGTTAACAGCGCTTCACATGTTACAACGCCCCTCCCCCATATGTTAAAGAATGTGCATATTAATTACTACAGAAATCTTCAGCAGAGGCAAGGCGCTGTGATTTGCAATGCCTTTGAGTTGATCTTTAAGCCATACACATTAAAGGGTGTTCTGAATACTTTTAAAGACACAACTTATATTTCTGAATTATCTTTTTTTTTTTTTGAGTTTTAGTTCCTGGAATATATAAGGTTGGCTACATAAAAAGATTTTAATATATGTATTAACAAAATGTTAATCATTCTGAGGTATTCAAATGAGATAAAATTATAGGTGAAGCAGATTGCTTTAAATATTTAATATCTCCCCGAGGTTGCTTCCTTTCTTTCCTTACCTGAAATGGAGAACACAGGACTTATTACCTCACATCTCCAGTGTAAGAGACGTGCAGTACTGAGATCAAAATTAGTGCCACTCACCAAATCCTCCTTTTAATATGAATATAGAGTAAGTAATCTTCTACAGGGTTAGACTAAGTAGCACTATGCTGTTATGAGCATTTGGGTTATCTCTTGATGAATGTATTATAAATGAATTGATATTATTACTTTGAAGATCATTAGCACACACTTTATTAAGATAACACCTAGGACTATCAAATATAAACCACGCAGGCTATAAAGTTGTAAAAACAGACTTCTTATTTCTTTTTCTAAAAAAACATATTTTTTGCCCTTTAAGCACAACACCCACCGTGTTGTGTTTTCAGTGTTGTTCAGGGAAATTCCACAGATCCTGAGGCAACAGGCCGTCCGCAGGGTTCACCGCAGGTTACTCTGCGCCCACAGGCATGATTCAACGCGAATTAGGGAGGTATAGGAATAGATTTTGCTGGAGCTGCGCCACCTCGAGCTGAACCATATGACCCTTCCGGGACCTTTTTTTTCCTTTGTAACTCCCAAGTGCCACACGATGGCAGCATTTCTAGAAAGGGCGACAAACAACCCTCAAAGTCTTCAAAGATTTTTCTGGAGTCATCCTTAGAGGTCGGCTGCGGTACACCCCGTTTACCAGAATGCCGAGTAAGGAAGTATTTCTCAGCAATGACCCAGCTGGCAACCAGGGCCAGGGACCCTGAGAACAGACGCGCGCGCCCCTGTCCTGCTCTGTTGATGCCTTCAGCAATCCCAGGTACACAGGACTGTCTGCTTCCCTCTTCCTACACTCACAGCAGTGACCTTGAGGATGAGGCGCACGGCGCGGGGAGCAGTTCTGCAAAGCAGAGGACGAAATGCCCTTCTGACCCGAGGAGGCGCGTGCCTTTGCTTTCCGAATTCAACTATGCTGCTGACATTTTTCCTGAGTGGGATTTTCCTACTGTCTAGAATTCACACACTAAACAAT
The DNA here is from genome assembly GCA_964023405.1 of Apodemus agrarius. NCBI lineage: Eukaryota > Metazoa > Chordata > Mammalia > Rodentia > Muridae > Apodemus > Apodemus agrarius. The sequence continues at coordinate 5,095,538 of OZ030016.1, forward strand.
TTAAACGCAGCACTGTTAGTTAGCTTTTGTATTTCCAAGTCTCAGTCAGGCTCAGCTAACAGTTGGTAGATAGGAGCAGGAGTTTAAAATGCCCAAATTCCTTGAAAATCTTGTCAGTGGAAATAAAGAAGTTTAGTTGCAAAGGGTGATTTGTGATCTTAAAATGTAAACACCATAAGAAGTTAGATAGAAACATAAAGAATATTGTTATTCTCTTGTTTACATAAAAATTCCCACATCTAGAAAATTCCCACACTAGAAAAGTGTCTAATGCTACTTAAGTTGATGGGATATTTTATTATATTGACATTCTCCGTATCTGGAAATTTGCAATTAGATTCTATATAGTACAGCTTTCTCAGCTACATATATTCATTTTGTACACAAATAAAGGTTCAGATGTCTTGGAATTGTCTTGACAGCGCAACTAATCTGTCAGGAGTTTAGTCTATGGAAAGGAGACATTATTCATCAAAGGGTGAGAATTTTAGATTCAGACATGAAAATAGTATGTTTTACAAACACCATTAAGAAATAATATAAATTCTTTTATCACATTGTTTAATGCCACAGACAACAAAATCTGCCTCTGAGAATGTGGTCTTATAGAAGGTTGTCTTTATAGAGGGTGGTCTTGTAGAAAGTGATCTTATAGAAGGTACACAAATAATCATTAGTTTTGAACTAAAAAATGAAAAAAAATATTGACCTTAAAATTCAAGAAATGTTACAACGAGGGCAGGGAACCCCTCACTGAATTGGTGTCTTTAATTTACATGTTTTGGAGCACAGAACGTTTTCACTGCAATATTCATGCATGTATGCCATTACACTTTGTTCTTATTCTTTCTCCCCAGACTTTCTTCTCTCTTCTTCTCTTGTCTTGTCCCTCTTGTTGGTCCCCTAAACAATCTGCCCTTCTGATTTCATAATAAGTAGCATCAGCTCCATCACTCTCCATCTTATCACTCTGCTTTCTTTAGACTTCTTGTCTTCTCTCATGGTCCTTTCTACCTTCACATCCTCCACACACAGACACACACACACACATACATGCACACACATACACACACATACACAGACCCATAAACATACACTTATGCACACAAATACATGCACAGGCACACATATACAGGTACACACACATACATAAACAGGCACACACACATAGACATACATGTAGGCATATACACACATGCACAGGCACACACAGAAACACACACATATACTTACACAGACACACACATGCACACATACACAGGTGCACACACAAACACATACAGACAGATACACACACAAACATACACACAGACACACAGACACACACAGATACATACACATAAACACAAACACAGACACATAGACACAAGCACACAGACACACACATAAGGCACTGATACACTGTGAATAGTGCTGCAGGAAATATGATTTGAAGGTACTTCTGTGTTGTGTCAACTTGAGCACATAGTATATTTGTGTTGTGTTGTCTTTCTACATTTAGGGTTTTTTGTTCATTTTTCAGTTTTGAGACAGGGTTTCTCTATGCAGCAGCCCAGGCTGTCCCAGAACTTGCTTTGTCGACCAGGATGCCCTCAGACTCAGACCTACATCGTCTGTCTTCCTAGTACTGGGATTAAAGGCATGCTCTACCACCTTGCCTAAGTTAATACACGCAAAAATACCACCTTGCCCTCCTAGGTTGTTTTAGAAAGCCCCATGCTGATTGCTAATTCCTATAGTGAAATGATGAAACTGATTTATACTCTTGCCAGCTGTGTATGGATGAGCCCTCCTCCCTATCCCTCATGGGCACTTCATTCTCTCTCTCTTCCCCATTCTCCTTCTAACTCCTACTTCCCCTTTCTCCTCTCCATCCTCCACTTCCTCCTCTTCCTTCTCTTCCTCTTGCTCTATTCCTCTCCTTACTCCTTCTGACTTTCCTCTCTCCCCATTTTCTCCTCTTCCTCCTCCTCTTCCTCCTCTTTCTCCCCCACTTTCCTCTTCCTCCTTCTCTCCTATTCCTCTTTTCCCTTACTCCTTCTGTCCTTCTTCTCTCTCCCTCTTTCTCCTCTCCTTCCTCTTCTTCCCATTACTCCCCCTCTCCCTCTCTACATCCTTCTTCCTAACAGTGCTTAAGACTGAACCCAAGGAACTAGAGCCATTCAACCATTCTTTTCTGATTTGCTTCCTTTTCTACACTGAAACAGTCTCCTGCTCTATCACTGAGATACAGTCCCACTTTCTGATATCTATCTATCTATCTATCTATCTATCTATCTACTTATCTATCTATCCATCTATCATTTATGTGTCATTATTCATAATGGTGACACCTTAACATTCTTCACCTGGAAGTCCCCTTAAAGTAAATTTATTTTCTCAAATGATATATTCCTATCCTGACCGGCTGGATATTCATGAAGATGAAATGACATTTGAAACTTGTCCAGTCACTGGGGATAAGGGAGCATGGTTGAGAAGAAAACTCTGGGATGTAGACAGAAAGGTTCATGAACAACATCTTGTATCCACACTGTCACTGAAAGAGCATTGTGGGATTTGACTCAAAAGGAAATCTCCCGTCTCAGCCAGCACCCATCATCGAAGCAGAGAACTTCACACCTATAGCAACAATGAGGCGGGTACTGGTAATTACAGATTCTGAAGAGAGAGGTCTCTGCTTCAGACCAGAAGATAGATAAACATCTGGCAGCCACAGGCTCTCCTTGGTGCAGATATCCAACTGTAGCAATAAGCAATAATGACAGATGTTTTGTAGAATGTATGAAGGAACAGAAACATTCTATGAAGTCAATTTAAGAGAATACTTGTCAAAATTTGATGTTTAAGTAATCTTTGGTAGGTAATCTATGATAAGTTAATATAAGAATGTGATAATTTTAGTGTAGAATAACAACAGCAAACCAAAAGAGAAAGAGACAAAATCTGGATGCCAGGAAAGAGGCTAAGGTGGATATTTTCAAACCCTACTTTCCTAGAGGCACTTTCTTGTTTGCTGTTGGGGAATGTTGACATTAATATCCTCTCCCCAGACAAATACAGGACATAAATAATTGCAACACAAGTTTGATTTTTTCTTTAATGTTTGACTCTTTAATAAAATGTAAGTTCTATGATGTGTTTCTGAAACTTATATGTCAAAATTCATTCAGCGAAGGAATAAATTAATCTTCTGTCATAAAACGTATGTTATTTCTATGCAGCACAGCTGACTCCAAACAGATTCTTTTCTGTTGCTTTCATAAAGCCCCATCTTCACCATCTTTTCTGGATCCCACTGAAAACAACTCTCACATTTTCTTCCATTTCCTAGAGGATCCTGGGAAATCACTCCACTGGTTCATTTCTTGACAGTATTGATGTGGATTATTTCAAAGTCAGTTTCAGCACTAAACTTCTATGATTTTGTGTTTCATTTAAGTTTCTGAAAAATACAATATTTACTTTATAACAGGGGAAACAGTTAGGTCACTGGAATAAACTGCAGCTAGATCCACAGACATTCAGACTGAAGGGTGAATTCTGACACACAGTCACTAGTAGAAAAGTAGACTCCAAGAAGCTGAAAAGCTGAGATATCTATTCGTAGTAAAATATCATGCATGCTTTCTTGTACTTTAAATGGAGATAAAAATAAATGAACACTATAATGCTAGTAAAAAATCAAACTGTGATTTTATTTCATTTAACACTTCTCTCTGTGTATGTGTATGCATGCATGCACACACATACACACATGTGCACACATATGCACATGTCTGCTGTGCAAGTGGAGGCCAGAGGTCAAACGTGGGTGTTATTCCTTAAGCCTGTCATTCCTTTACTCAGCCATCCTGCAAACCCCAAAACCATATTTTTAAAAGCATGAAATCACTCTCAACAAATGACTTTACTGTCAGTCTCCCAAGTGCTGGAAACTATGCTCTGACTTCCCACAATATAGATTTACTACAGGCATTTCTCAACATGGGTCAGATTCTGTTGTCCCACGAGTAGGAGGCTGGAACCAAAGAGGCTGGCCCATTTCTTTCCTGGAAAGGAGCCTGTGACTTCGGGGCGGTCACTGCTGCTCGGATCGGCCTCTGCAACTGACCACGACCCCAGCTGTTTTTAGATCTTGCTTTCTGCACTCCCCTCCACTGCACCTCTGAGCATCCGTGGATGGGATGCTCAGACGACCCTTTAATTTCACTCTTCATCCAGTGAAGTTGTTGGGGAGTCACACAGGATGAAATTTGTCACCAATGCTGTACTCTCTACCCATGCCATCCTTAAGGCAACTTAACACTGCTTGTTTTTTTGTAAATATTTCAGTATCATCACAAGGCTCTCTGCATTTACTTCTTCCTATGGTACGAAAGAGCAACCCCAAACCTGCCTTTGCTTGTCCAAAACTGAGATATTCAACATAATAATTATGTTGAATTATAATGTCAGCATTATAATGCTGACAAGTTTACATGTTTTAAGGGACTCATATATTAGACAATTTTTTAGAATGTGCATTAAATTAAATATTCCTAACAACTATCTTATTTTCATGATAACTTGATTTTTTTCAGATTCCTACACTAGAAGCTAAGTACTATCTCGGTCCTGTCTGTCGGTGAGGTCTGCTCACTTCTTGACAATGCATCATGGCAGGGTTGGGAGATGGCTCAGCTAATATGGCACTTGCCTTTTCAGCATAAAGATCTGAGATGAGTCCACAGAGCCCCCATCTGGGTAAAAAAAAACGAATGAGCACACAAAATAAACAGAGAAAGAAACAAGAGACAAAGGATCCCTCCAGCCATCCGGGTTGTAGTTCTCCTGCTGGGGAGGTACTGACGGGTGTCCGGACGGGTGTCCCCTCAGGACTCTCGGCTGCCTTAGGTGGCTTGGTGGGTTCCAGGCCAGTGAAAGACCCTGACTAAAAATGTAGACAGCGCCGGAGAAACAAAGCCTGAAGCTGGCCTCTGGCCTCCATATGTGTACATACTAACTCATCTGCATACTATCTCATGTATGCACACTACCCCATATGTACACACTAACAAGTGTGCATACTACCTCATGTGTGCACACTAACATGTGTATATATAGCCCATGTGTGCACACTAACAAAAGTGTATAAATAGCACATGTGGGCATACTACTCCATGTGTGTGCACCAATACATGTGTGTTTATAGCACATGTGTGCATAGCACCCCATGTGGGCATATTATCCCATGTGTGCAGACTACCCCATGTGTGCATATGACCCTGTGTATACAGAATACCACATGTGTGCAGACTACCTCACGTATGCAGACATACGTGCATTATACGGTATTATATGTGCATTGATAAGAGAAATCTCAGAGTGAGTAGTTTTGTCTGACAAGCTCAGATCTAATGCAAATGAAAAGATTTGTCTTTCCACATATGTCACGCATTCCACATATGTGGCATGGAAGGGCCATGAGCTATAGAGCGTGAGAGAATGTCACTGTATGTCTGCTGTGAATAACCGGTGCCAAGCGCACTCTTGCACACTGTGGGCTGACAGGAACTTCATGCTGAGTGCGTAATGCAATAACTTTGGATTACTTTTCTTGACCCTGCAAAAGTGAGTGGTTTATATTTTGATGGAAGCCATCGAGAATGGAGCGCATTCCACACCTCACCTTGTATTGTTACATCTGACCCTGATTCATACCTAACACAGCAATGGTGGCAGGAACGGTGGCTGTATCAGTGCTGTGTCACCTTCCAGGAAGTGGGGCTTGGAGGTGATGGCTGCTTCCCAACCTTCCTTGCATCTTGATGTGAATAGTTCTTGGCAGCCAGAAGTGTTTTCATCTCCAGATAGAAGAACATCTAGTTTTCCTCCTTATCAGTCTCGCAATTTGTCCCAATGAGAGGATTTGGCATTTTTAGAAAGTTTAGTGGCAGGAAGGACCTACCACTATGTTGTCTGTTGACTGTGGACCTTAGTTTGGGTTATCACGTGACTAAGATATATGTTTCACTTCTTCAGAGAATTCGACATCGATTAGGTACTGTCTTAATTAATGCAACTCTGTGCATGTGATATCACTCCCTCTAAAGATTTGAATTTGAAGCCTATGTGACTAGACTCATGGGCCTGACTTTAAGTCATAACGCCAAAATGTCATACACATGTCCCACTTTTTTTTTCTTCCTGATTTCTAAAATCCATGTGATGTTACCGATATGCTAACTAGGATCTGGTCACTAGATCAAATATTGTGTGGGTGGTAGATTCTAGGAAACATGGAGTATTTTAAGGCAGTCTCCCACCCGACTGTGGAGATAACCATAATTAGAGGAAGCGGTAAGCTAGACCAGAAGCTGTTATGGTTGGAAGCTAGAGTATGACCCTTTCCTGTGTAGTTCATCGATATCCTCTGACCCTTGCAGGAGATGTTTGGTCTCTGTATCAGAAGTTGGCCAAGGGCTTAGCCAGCATCCTCTGCGCAGCCGCAGAAGAGCGTCTGTGCAGGGCTGGTCCACCCACGTGTCTGGGTTGTGGAGGAAGTGGAGCCAGGGCCAAAAAGTAGCCCTTTCCTGCTTTTGGCCATTTCTGAAGCTCCTCAGACTTGAGTTTCGCCTTTATTTTGGGGAACTGGTCCAGATACAAGTCAAACTTTGGCAGTGATCTCTCTGAAGGTCTCAAACATGTCTCCTTTCATCAGGTTCTGTCACTTCATAATTAACTTTACATTGTAACGATATGGTGTTGTGACGTCAGAAGGTGAAAGGTAAAGATTTTCATTAAAGTCTGTAGTTTCCTGACTGGAATGTAAATAAATGGAAAACATTCTGCTTTTCCACTTATGAAAGCAATAAAAATTCCGCACCCGACGCTCGTTTTTCTGAAATGCACTGTTTTCAGAGAGCTTTGGTAAGCTGAGGCTGCCCTTGTTCCCTGTGGTCCTGGCGTCAGTCATGTGTGTCATACTAGTGGGCAGAAGACAAGGCCAGCAACGCCAATGGTTAAGCTCTTACTCCACAAACCAGAGAATGAGGGAGTACAGGGCTGCCTGGTTATACATCTTCTACACAAATGATTTAAGTACTTCTAATAAAAGTTTATAAAATATACGAGAACATAATTAATAATTATGGATTTGGAAAAAGAAAGCTAAAGAATGAACACATTTTATATCAATTGCAGAAAAATATATTTAAAATAATTAGTTTGATAGATTGGCTCATAAATATTAATTTTAGTTCCCCGAATCACCATAATTTTGGAAAAAAAACAGCTAAAAAAGCACCAATCTCAGTTTGTATAGTATGCATTTAAAGATCTATTTGAGTATTTTAAAAGGAGCTTTTCGCAGAAAATGAAAAATGTATTAAAAATAGCACTACATATTCTAAGGCTATGACTCTAGTCCCAGAATTTCCATGCGGACCGGAAAGAGAGACTAAAGAAGGTAGGAACCTGTGGGGGGCAGAGAACAGGCTTTGATTCTTGGCTACTCTTTTAGCCTAGAACAGCTCAAATCCTAGAGGTATAGAAACTCATAAATATAGACGTGGATAAAAAAATGATTCAAATAAGAAAGACTGTCCTCAGCAGGGCCACCCCAGCGAGCTCAGGAAGCGGCTATGAATGACTCTGCAAGCGAGTGGGTTTCTCTTTAGTCCTTGATGCGTTTTAGCCTTGGCATGTTTTTAACTGGGTTCCAGGTTAAAGACTTCAACATCATAATCCCTTTATCTTTACAAATTTATGGTGATTCGGTCATGTAATCAGAGTCAGCTAAGCCTTGGGAAGATATATCTACAACATACATTTTAAATTTTTATTTATTTATTATCTCATATATTACAAGCCTCAGTTTCCCCTTCCCTCCTCTCCCACCAGTTCCTCTTCCCCACCTCCTCTCTCTTCCCAGTCTACTCCTCCTCCAGTCAAAGCGGAGCTGATCTCAGGGCTATCATCCAAACATGGAATATCAGGCTCCAATAAGACTGGCACATCTCCTAATAGTAAGGTTAGAAGAGGAAACGCAGGAGAAGGAAGTGGGTCCAAAAGGTAGACAAAAGAGTCGGAGACAGCCCCTGCTTGTGCTGTTTGGAGCCTCATGAGAAGACCAAGCTTCTCAGCCTGAGGAAATATGCAGAGGGCCTGGGGTCAGATCTATACATGCTCCCTAATTGTTGGTCCCATGTTTGTGAGATCCTATGAGCCAGGTTATTGTAAATAAAATTTGTGTTGTCCAGGAGTATTTTTGTTTGCTTGGTTTTGTTTTGTTTTTATTACTATGACAGAATAGCTTGTAAGCCCAACTTTTAAACTAAAAGTTCGTTATATTCATAATTTTGGGGAGGAATGCAGTCAAGGATATAATACCTACTTCAGCATTACTGTGCGTAGTGAGATCTCTCTACAGTGGCCTATATTGTGTAATAGATGACAGTGAATCAATGGTGTTACAATGTGATAGAGAAAGCAGATATATCTTGAACCAGGAAGTCAGAGATGTTCTGGGGTCCCCTAATTCCTTCTAAGGTCACATCCTCAATGACTTATAGACACCCCACTTTAAAATGGTCTATCTTCTCAACACTGTCACATTGGTGACCAAATCTCTAAAACATGCATCCTTTCAAACCAAGACATGCCCAACTAAAAGCATCCATTTACTGAAAAATGTCCACATTCTCCAATTGTATGTCACCTATAGTAATCGGACCAAGTCAACATGAAAGACCTCTCATGGTTTGTAAAGTCACAAGTATTTAATGTCTGGCCCTTCTCAGGAAAGAATCGTATCCTTTTCTTCTGAGTGAAATATGTATGCACTTCCTTATATTTGACTGTTTTGTTTTCACGTGTGTGTGTGTGTGTGTGTGTGTGTGTGTGTGTGTATGCACATAGATGTGTAGAAGTGGGTTAACATGTGTGAGGGGCACACATGCATGTGTGTGTGCTTGTATCTATAGTCTAGATGTTAATAGGACTCTAGCTCCATCACCCTCCAATTTGCTTACAGAGTAAGAGTCTCTCCCTATAGCTGCTCTAGCTGGCCAGTGTCCCCTTGAGTTCTGGAATTACATACCAAGCTGACCTTTTATGGGTTATGGGTGTCTGAACTCATACTTGGGCAGCAAGTGTTTTACACATTGAGTCAAACCCATCCTTCTACTCAAGTGTGAGCCAGCCCTTTCCATTAGTTCTGATCCTGTCATTTCCAGTCACATGATGCTATTTTTGAGGCGTGATGTACAATTTACTTTATGTGTACGGTTGGACGCTTGAACTTAGTTTTGAATCACACAATACAATGCTTTCTGTTTTGTTTCTATTCTTTCTGGTACTGAGTGTCTTGCACTGCAACCTGCCTTGGATCTTCACCACAGATGTTAGGGATGCACATGCAATGATCTTCAGACCTATTTTTTTTTAATTATAGGCATCGGTCACTATAAAAAAAGTTAAAAAGATGCTTGAATTTCTGGAAGTTGTAAATAACATTACATATCTTATACAACTCAACTGAAACTAATCTGTAACTGTGTCTTTTCAGGTACTCATGGAGTAATTCTTTCATCTAACCCAAAGATTTTTATTTTTGGACTCTGTATATATGTGTGGTGTGCAAGTGTGCTCATATGTATGTGAGCATGTATCTATGTATGAGTGAGCATGTGTAAACCAGAGGTTGGTACCACTTATCGTCCTCAGTCTCTTGCTACCTTATGTGTTTGTAAGGTCTCTCACTTGAATCTAGAGCTTGCTATTTGTCTATTCTATCTAGTGAACTTGTTCCAGGGCCTCTCCTCTTTCCACCGAGTGCTGGGGTTAAAGGAGGATCACCATACTCACACACAATTAATACAGATGCTGTGTAAATTTACATCCAAACTCTGGTCTTTAGGTTTATGCAGGAAGGGCTTTCTCTACTGAGCCATCTCCTATCCTGCCTCCAAGATCTGGACACAATCTGTGAACGCTTGATTGTAGAAACATCTTTCTGTGAGTCTGTATGGCTGTCAACAGGATTCTAGTCCTGTGGGCTCTTAGGCTGAGGACCTCAGTTCCTTTTTGTCTGAAGGACCCTTCTCCAACAGAAGGAATCTCATTGCTGTGTTAAAACTGTATTAGTCAGGTTCTCTAGAGTCACAGAATTTAGGGAATGAGTCTTTCTATTCCTCTCTATATAAAAGGGGGATTATTGGAGTCACATACAGCTGCAGTTGAGCTAATCCAACAATGGGCAGTTGTGAATGGAAAGTCCAGGAATCCAGTAGTTGCTCAGTCCCGCAGGCTGGGTGTCTCAGCTGGTCTCTGTAGATGCTGGGCTCTGTTGCCAGTGAAGGAATGGATTGCTAGTGAGATGAGAGCAAGCAGGCAAAGAACAAAGCCTTCCTTCTTCCATGTCCTTATATAGACTTCCAGCAGAAGGCGTGGCCCAGATTAGAGGTCAAAGGCATGTTGTCTTTCCAACTCAAGATCCAGGTCACAGGTGTGCTTGTAATTGTAGTTTAATTCAAGATTGAGTCAAGCTGACCACCAAGAATAGACATCACAAAAGCTAAGAAAGCAATGGAGGAATCTGCCAGCGTGTTGGAAGAGAAGTGGAAGAGCCATTCTACCACCATTGTGTCCTGTTTCTCAAGCATGGCTGTTAGGCTTGCCCTCCATCTTCAAGGGTGGGGATTTCAGCAATGGGGTTCATTAATCATGAGGGCTGCTCTAGAGACACAGCATCACAAAGTGCATGTGCTACATACTTGTTAGAGTTAAGTAAATAAAAGAGTCTTTCAAGATCAAGACTTTTACACCAAAAGGTAAATCTTAGTGTATTTTGTTTAAAGTGGTATGATATGGGATCTGTAAGTAAAAAGGAGCACGCAGCCAGGCAGTGGTGGCGCATGCCTTTAATCCCAGCACTTGGGAGGCAGAGGCAGGGAGATTTCTGAGTTTAAGGCCAGCCTGGTCTACAGAGTGAGTTCCAGGACAGCCAGGGCTACACAGAGAAACCCTGTCTTGAAAACAAAAGTAGAAACAAAGCCAAAAAGAGGAGCATATGTGTGCATACATGTACACATAGGAGGTGTGTGTGGAATGAGGGAGTGGCACATGTCATTGCATGATGGGGGATGGTTTCATGTGTGCAGAACAGCAAAGGAGCTGTTATGGATGGAAGCTTCCACGGCTCACTCTTTTCTTTCATCTTATGAAAAAATAATTACAAAATCATACAAGACAATCTTTCAATGGAAATATTACTTAGTAGGAATTAGTTTATAATATTGTTGCCTCAATATCCAAGTTTTTTGGCCCTACTTATTTATTGAATCCATTTATTTTTAAAATAAATTGTTTTACTCAATAAATTATCAGATGTTTAAAAGATTATTTACAAGAATGTTTATAATTTTCTTGACTGATTCCTACTCCACCCTATTGTGTAACCAACTCTATAAATATGTCTGATTATGAGGCAAATTCTTAGTCACAATAAAGCAACAATTTTTTTAAATCCGATTGTAGATTCCATGTTTTGAATGCCTTTTTGCCCCCTATGAAGTTCATGTCAGGACGTAATTTCCAATGCAACCAAAGTGTGGCTTTCAGGAGGTGACTGAATTAGGATGGGCTTTGGCTTCTGAGCGTTTGCAGATCCCACACTGTAAATGGTCTTGGTAGGGGCTGGGGAGGTGGTGCAAATGCTGAGGCAGCTTTCTCTCTAAGGACCTGAGGACCTGAGTTCCGATCAACATCCCCACATAGGAATCCAAGTATATAACTCTGTTGCTGGGTGGGAGAAGATGTGGAGACAAGGAGTCTAGAAGTTTCTTGCCAGAAAATTCAGCCTTTATCAGTGAGCTCTCAGTTCAGTGAATGATCCTGTCTCAAAAAAAATGTTACCAGACTTCAGCATCTGATCTCCATAGGTTTTCTCTTTGTCTCTCTCTCTCTCTCTCTGTCTCTCTGTCTCTCTGTCACACACACACACACACACACACACACACGCACACGCACATGCACACGCACACGCACGCGCACACGCACACGCACACACAAGTGCAGACATCACACATTTTCTCTCTCAAATATACACACATATAACATTTTTAAAAAGGAGGAGCTCTGTGCTCCTGGCTGCCATTGTGGTGGCTGGGATTTACGGGGTAATTACTGGCTTCCTGGTGAGATTTTCAACCCTCTCTACAGGAGGGAACTCGAGCATGGTATTGTAAGCTGGTGGCCAAGAGACCACAGGTCCCTTGTTGGGAAACACACTACAGTTATTTTGCTAAATGGACGTATGGTCAAACTGCCTTCTAAATAAATGCCTGGATGTGATGTGTCTCCATGGATTAGTTCTGCCCTCAGTTTTGGTCATGGAAGGTTCTTTTTGGATTAAGCAGCAGTCAGAGTAAAGACTCCTAATTGCCTGAAAGGCCCAGAGGAAGGAACAGCAGAATGTCTGGTCCTAAATGGACCATTAACATCACCCCTCCAAATCTCAGGGAACATTCTGAAAGAGGGGACAGAAAGAAAGAAAGGGTAGACAGTGGGGAAGCACGCTGTATAAAAATGCTTTCTGGGTATGATGCCTGCAGTTAATCCCAGGGCCAGCCTCCCAGTCCTCCTTGTTCTGCATCAGAGGGACTGAGGGTGGGGAAGGTGACATCCTCAGCCTTCATGTCATCTGCCCTTGGCTGGTTTCATCACTGAATGATGCTGGCAGGCAGAAGGAGGGCAGGGAGAAAGCAGAGGCCAGGGCTCCTCTGTCTCCCTTTGTGCATCTCCCAGCATCTCTGACCAGGCCTGTATCCTCCTTGTGATTCCAGCATCCATTGGATGGCCCGTCTGTCTGATTCAGGGGTCGTAGCATCTCTCTGATGTTGTGTCACTAAAGTCTATTTCTGTTCTCTGATTTCCCACAGTGGCAATGTCCCACGTTCTTCCCACCCTATGTACTTGCAATACTTTCTAGTTACTTAGACTTAGACACAGGAAGTTTTAGAAGAATCTTAAGAAATCAAGGAATTGACTTATCCTTCATGAAATTTCAGATAAACAATCCAGCGACTCCTTTTGTGCTGGAAACGTGTCAGGAGCTCAGGAGCTGCTTCAGGTTCCCAGGAATGATAGGTAGCAGGTAGAATGTGATCATGAAGCAACACAGTTTCCTCGGTTTTCCCAGGGAGCACAGACAAATTGCTCTTTAATGTAAGAAAGGTGCTATTATTTCTATAACAATAATTTTTTAAAATAGCAATATGTAGTGGGAAAGAAAATAAAGAAAAACACAAGGAGCTAGGGAAAAGGTAGTGAAATGATGGGGAAAGAACACAGGAAGAACATCATCATCATTATAAATAATCACAATAATGATGATAATAATAACGACAATGATAATGATAATAACTATAATAATAAAAAAATAAAACCATGCTCTTTGAGAGGGACAGCAGCTTTGGTTAAGGACTATCAGTGACTCATACTTGTAATCTTAGCACTTAGAAAACTAAGGCAGGAGGATTTCTGTAAGTTCAAAGCCAACTTGGGCTATGTAGTAAGTTCCAGGCCAGCTTGAGAGCCAGAGTGAGACATTACCTCAAAAAAACATTAATTTTAGACATCTTCTTCATAACATTGAAGTTCACAACTACAGAGATTTGTATGAACTTGCAAACCTTTAAATATAGAGAAGTCAGTGATTGAAAATGCAAATAATCACATCCGACCACTGAACTCTTTGACCACAGTGGAGATGGACTATTTCACCGTGAAAGCACAGAGTGGGGTGAATGGCCCCAACAGAACAAATTCCTGTAAGGGAGAAGGCACTCTGTGACCTGTGACTGGAGCTACTGAGGTGTAAAGTGTTGTGTACCTTCCTCCCTGGAGCTCTCCTCGATGACTGCTTCAGGAAAGTTAAACTTTAAATTGGCATTCCCAGTGGTCACTGCCTCTGACATCAACTGTGAAGAAGGAGAAGCCTTCATTTAATGCCCTAAGATATTACTGCGATGCTGCACGCTGGCCAGGATCAGCACTGTGACTCTGTACCCCTGAGTTCAGCAGACTCAGGTGAAAATGTGTGCCAGTCACCTTCATATAACCCAGAATCATAATCATCCACATAACTTAAACAACCCAGTATATTAACTATGCATGTAACATTTTACCTTCTATAAGGTATTATAAGTTAGGTTTGGTGATGTGCAAATGCTACATTGCACCTGCTATCTATCATTCCTGGGAACCCAGAGCATCCACAGATTTAGAAAGGCTTATAGGACCAATATTTACAGACAACAAGGTATGTCTGTAGAGCAGCTCCTAGAAGCAAGGGTTCTGCAGACAGCCTGCCTCAGCCAAAGGCTGTGGTGACCTCCTTAAATATGGCATTTAATTTTTCCTGGGACTTCTTTGCACACAGAGAGAGAGAGAGAGAGAGAGAGAGAGAGAGAGAGAGAGAGAGAGAGAGAGAGAGAGAGAGGGAGAGAGGAGAGAGGAGAGAGGAGAGAGGAGAGAGGAGAGAGGAGAGAGGAGAGAGGAGAGAGGAGAGAGGAGAGAGGAGAGAGGAGAGAGGAGAGAGGAGAGAGAGAGAGAGAGAGAGAGAGAAACCACTGTAGCCATGTAGTTGAGATTAAATGATGCACACATATAAAGCTTAGCCAGATGACTGAGATCTGATAAACACTCAGTTAAAGATGCACATAATTTTCCTCAAGGCTGAGGCATATGAGGGCTGAAATATGGCTCAGATGGTCCAGTGTTTGAACAGCATGCACAATGTCCTGTGTTCAATCCCCAGCAATGCATAATCGGGCCATGGTGGTGCTTACATACTGTTAATCCCAACACGCAGGAGTTGGAGGCAGCAGGATAGAAGCTTGAAGCCATCCGGCTACACAGAGCTCCAAGCCAAGCCGAGGTACGTGTGATCTTCTTGCCTTAAGGAGTGTGTGTGTGGGGGGATTGCTATGCAAGCTTGAGTTTGATCCCTGAACCCATGTAAAGGTCAAAGGAAAGAGCTGACTCCATGATGTTCTCTGACCTCCACATGCATGCTGTTGCATGACCCTGCGGGATACATGTACAACAATAATAGATAAATATAAAAAGAAGAGAAAAAAGCAAACACGTGGCATATATTATTCAGATCATGTGCCAAAGACAAATTAAAGAGAGCACACTTAAACATATAAAGCTGCAGAACACACTAAGTGAAAAGATTCACCACTACACCAGGCTTTATCTTACAAGCAAAAATCATTGACAGCTGATTGACAGAGAGACTTAAATAGACAGCAATATCTATGCTTAAAGTCAGAACTCCGTCAGCAGGTGGATTCTATATATACACTGTGGGGAGAAATGGCCTCCGTGTGCTCTGAGAGCAGGCGGTAGGAGTAGGGGCCCACAAGTGTGTAGCAAATCAGAATTACTCCATTTACACAAGCAGGATGTTGAGCAATATTAGGTCTGGAACCATGGTTAATACTTAGCTTGTTTCCTTGTTTCCATAGAGGTTTTGGTTTACTGAAGTCATACGACATCTCTTTGCAGATGGAAGATTAGGAGCTGTTTATGTCAATGAGCTCATGTCCTAATTGGGCAATATCATTTCCATGAGAACACACAAAGCTTTTAAAAATAGATAGAAATCGTTTGGTGTAAGCCTGTGTTCTCTCCTCCTTCCCTCTCTCCTTCCCTCCCTCCCTCCCTCCTTCCCTCCCTCCCTTCCAGTGGATGGAGACTCCAATGGCTACCTCCTACATCTCGAGTAGGATGTCTACTCCTTTGCCATCATTGCTGGGGCTCTTGTTTTGTAGCGGGCAGTGAATCCTGCTATGGTAGTGTTGATGAGTGCTGGACCCATGCAGGGTTTTTGCACAAGAACCCCCGAACTAAAGCATCCGTTGAGAACCATGGAACTGTATTATTTGTCCCCGTGTTCACATCCAGGGAAGTGCATGGCCATGGATTTACTCTCAGAGACGTTATCATCATACTCTCTCCCTCCAGAATGAGATTTATGTTGATTAACTCAAATAGGTGGGTGGTGCCATCTCTGGCTCATTTTGCTGGAGCAACAAGTTGATGTACTGTTGTGGGAATAGCCACTCCACTCTAGGAACAGAGAGAAAGGACAACATTATGATCAGGAGCTGTTGGGCACTCAGGGTCCATACTGTCTGTGGTTATCTTGTTCTGAGTCTAGTGATGTGTGCATGTGTGTATGTGTGTGTGTGTTTGTGTGTGCGTGCATGCCTGCATGAATGTGTGTGTTTGTGTGTATATGCCTGTGCATGCATATGTATGTGTGTGCATGAATGTGTGCATGCATATGTATGTGTGTGTATGAATGTGTGCAAGCACGAATGTGTGTGTACTTTATTAGAGTCTTTAGAGGGTCTCATGTACCAAGTCTGGCCTTGTTACATATCTGGGGATGGCATTGAACTTCTGACCCTCCCAGCTCCACCTCTTAAATTCTGGAATTATATGCTTGTGCCACTAAGACCAGTTCATAGTGTTCTGGTGGTGGAGCCCAGGGCTTCTGGCATGCCAGGTTAGCATTTTGTCCACTGAGACACATCCCCGTCATTAGTGAAAATGCTTACTCTCCAGCATTTCAAGCTACTGTGCTTTGATGCCAAATCTCCTTCCCTGCAACTTGGAGACAATGCCAGTCTTTGATTGGTGAAAACAACTCAAAGGCCCAACTGTTCTTTCTCCTGAATGGACACACTGGTTTCCTGAGCTACTGTGGCTGAGAAGGACAGGTATTTCTACCATCATGGTCAAACAATGCTTTGTGTGCAAAGCCTTCATGGGCATTCCAAAAGAAG
This sequence comes from Apodemus agrarius, assembly GCA_964023405.1. Classification (NCBI taxonomy): domain Eukaryota; kingdom Metazoa; phylum Chordata; class Mammalia; order Rodentia; family Muridae; genus Apodemus; species Apodemus agrarius. The sequence goes on from OZ030016.1 coordinate 5,112,382, forward strand.
GGCCGTCATTACCCTATCACCATGCTCAGTAGGACTCTTTTCATACACTGTCCCTGTCAGCTGGATGGAAAGAAAGGAAAAAACCAACAGCATGAATATAAATCCAAATGAAAACACGCAATCATTGCAGATGACTTCTTTAGACAGTGTAACTAAAGAAGACTGTAGAAGGTGATGTGTAAGTCAGAACATAAGACTGGGCCAGAGGGCTATAAAGAAAGAACACTGTAAAGTAGTGGTGCGACCCCTCTGGGCGTCCTAGAGCACTTTCACAGGGGTTGCCTAAGACCACTGTGTATCAGATGTTTACATTATGATTTGTAACAGTAGCAAAATTACAGTTACAAAGTAGCAATGGAATAATTTTGTGATTGGGGAATCACTGCAACATGAGGGACTATATTAAAGAGTCTCAGCTTTAGAAAGATTCCCAAGGAAAGTCCAGCCAGACTGGAACCCAGTGAATGTTGCATAGCATTAGAAACCCTGCCTACTAAATCTAATCTCATTGGTTAAAAATGATTTATTACAAATTTTTATTTTCTGAGAGGAGGAGGGCAAGAATGCTGTGGCACACCTGTGGAGGTCAGGGGACAATTCTGAGTAGTCTGTTCTCACCTTCTACCTTGTTGAGGCAGGGTCTCCACACCCCTTCTCACTGCAGGAGGCTGGGGTCACATGCCTGCCCCCTCCCCCCTTTCCATGTGGGGACAAGGGTTGAAGACAGATCATCAGGCTTTGACGGTAAGCACTTTTACTTGCTGATTCATCTCCCTGACCCAAAATGGTTGTTAAAACACCATTTTCTCTGAAATGTACTGCTGAGCTGGACCTAGTAGACTTACCCATTATCACTTAGACTGTGTTGTGCAATATAGAAACCACTTTCTTTTCTAGCCATAGAAAAGTTTAACTCATAAAAGGTGTTGATGACTAGAGATACTTCTGTTTATAACAGTTTAGTTCCCAATCCATATGAAGTTTCCTATGCTTTAAGAAACTAACTTGGAGCTAAAGAATAAAGTACCCAGTATATGCAAGCATTTCAGTATGAGAAGTTAGCCATGCGAAGCAGGTGCTGGTCTCTCTTCCTGCTGAAATAGTGAGAAGTCTACCACCACCAAGCAGTCAATCTCGAGAGTGTATCCAGGGAGACCTTTCACATGCTGCAAGCAGAACGCATGAAAGCAAGTCAACAGCTCACCATAGCTCATGGGCACATCGTGCTGAGCCGTCAGAAATTGCCTAGTTCAAACTCCAGTCTCAGAGGTTGGAAACTGTGCTGTAAAGTTAAATTGCAGCCAATTAAAACTATACTTGTAAAGAGGGCAGTATTTAAGTGTCAGTGTCAGCTGTTGGGAATAGAAACTTCTAAAAACAAAACTGAATAAAACAATCTTCAAAAATCAAGTCAGGAGATAAAACTTTGTCTTCATAGAGTAAAACACTTTATCTAACTGAAAGATGAAATGTGGGGGTTCCGCTATTCAAGGGGGTTCTATTTGAAGATGGCTGGTCGATGCTGAAGACCACAGGGAGCTGTGACCCTGCATCCCCTGCCTTTCCCTGTGTGTGTAGTCGTGGTAACATTGATTTATTGTTTAGGCATAGTTAACTAGTTTAATGTAAGCAGGTCATTTATAATATACTGTGATAAAAGCACTATGAAATGGTCTCAAAAATATATTATTATAATGGGCAGAGATCTTAGTAGCCTCAGCATACACATTTTCTCTTCTCATTGATTTTTTTTTTAACTCTTTTGGAAGTAAGCACATTATGGTTTCTGTTTTGAATACCTTAATTGTCACCGTGACCATTCTAGGATCCATGCATGAATAAGGTCATTTGAATATTAGTATTTCAAATACTGAGGCAGTTGACCTGATAACTAAGGGCTGATAAAAGATTGACAGGTGGGTAGCATGCAGCCTGGACACACCCACCAAGGGCACCTACCCTGCAGCCTGGACACATCCACCAAGGGCATCATTTGTGTCCTGGGCAGAATGGAGCAGAACAGGGTGGGATTTCATCATCCCACCCGATGCACAATTTATGAACTGTTGCTTCTAGAATTCTGCATCTGATAGTTTTAGACTGTGTTTGACCTTGGATAACTGAGCTAATGGGAGAAAGTGAAACCCTGATGGAGGGGTGGGCACTGTGCAATGTTTAAAAAAATAGGAGTAACCTGTTGGTCTGTGCACTGGAGGAGGCTATCCTCTGAGATAGCTGGCCCAGCCCAGCAGGAGGGTTCCAGCAAAGGGGAAAGGGCAGGACTGGGGGAGCGGCGGTGAGGTGGGGGGGGATGCCAGTGCCTCTTCTCTGGTGCTGCTGCACTGGTTGCACTGAGCTAAGTGAAGCTTGGGGAGCTTCTCGTAGCTACAGCTTCTGGAGAGCATTCTCTTCCCAGGGAGTGTTACAACTCTTATATGACAGATGCTCTCAGACAATGATGGGGTAATCCTCACACCTTTACTCCTTCTGGATAGGCTCTTAGATATAGTTATGGAGGTGGGTTGGGGGTCTGACAGCAGGTGCTTCCTCCTGGCTTGGCCTGAGATGTTGGGGATGGCCTGAGATGTCTGCATGTGGATGGGCTTAGGGGCACTGCTCCTACATGACTGATGGCCACAATTCTCTCTATGGGGGACTGTGGCTATGCGACAGGGGCCTGGCTTCAGGAGCAGGGGAAGTGCCTACTTGTCCCTTCTGCGTCCCTAGGGTTCAAGGGCAGCTCAACCTTACCAGGCTTCTTCTCACAGCCCACTGCCCCACAGTAACTCTCTAATGCAATAATTTGTTTTCTCCATTAAATTACCATGTGTTTTAGAGATTCAAAAATATTTAGATTGCTGAAGAAAAATGTTTTATTTTATCATAAAAATAAACTTCCATATTAACATACAAGGGTATCTAAAATTATGTGGGTCTCAGGACAAAGCTGAGTGGGCACAGGGAACCGAGGTGCAAATTGATTCTTTGTTTTTTGTTTGTTTGTTTTGGATTTTTCAAGACAGGGTTTCTCTGTATAGCCCTGGCTGTCCTGGAACTCACTCTGTAGACCAGGCTGGCCTGGAACTCAGAAATCCGCCTGCCTCTGCCTCCCAAGTGCTGGGATTACAGGCATGCGACACCACCGCCCAATTGATTGTCAAGTAACTGTAAAAGGACAGATTTAATGTGCAGTGCCTAAATTCCAATTTTTCGCCCACAATGAGCCAGTACAACACAAACTGTTTACTTAATGAAACTTTGTTTAATCTTTGAAAAGAATGTGTGTGTGTACATGTGTTTATACACTGGTAGGTGCACATGTATGTGGGTGCACATGAATGTGACAGGGCAGGCAGAGGACAACCGTGTATGCAGTTCTGGAGCAGAGTACTCCACGCTGTTGAGACAGGGACCCACCTGTTTCTGCCTTCGCAGCTATGGACTCATAGGTGTACCACAGACTTGGAGTGTGTGCGTGCGTGTGTTGTGTGTGTGTGTGTGTGTGTGTGTGTGTTGTGTGCATGCGTGTCCTGTGTGTCATGTGTATGTGTGTCCTGTAAGTTGAACTCAGGTCCTCATACAAGAACTTTAAAAGCTGGGCCGTCTTACGATGCTCTACTTTATGGAATTGTTTTCAGAAGAAACCTGAGCCTGATCACAAGGTGTCCCACCTAAATGTCTTAGTTAAATGTGCAAACTTGAGAAACACACCCTGCGGACAGCTATCCACTAAGCCCTGCCCTCTGTCCTTTTCTATTTGGGATTGACTGGCACTTTCAAATCTGTCTGGGCCTTTGAAATGGAAGCCACAAGCCACACATCTCAGACAGTGCTCCTTCAAGACTGTGCCGTCACAGCGGGGTACCGGAAGCTGCTCCTCCTGTGACTCCTCCCTCTCCGTAGTTTTGGCACCAGCTCAAGTTTTCTTTTTTTTTTCCTTCCCTCTTGTTTCTTGCAAGTATGAACATTTTTCTGAATGACTTTGCTACACTTTGTTCAATACCGTGGTTCCTTCATCAGCCAAAATATAAAATAAAATAAAATAAAATAAAATAAAATAAAATAAAATAAAATAAAATAAAATAAAATAAAACACAAGATGTTGTAGATAGCACTCCATTAACCAAGTTTGGGGCTTTTTAGTAGAATTGTGGAATGGCTGACTTCCAGCCAAAAGTTAAAATTTAGTAAGAGTCGTCCATGTTCTACACGGCAGGCACCGTCTACCTATGCGCCTTCCCTTTCTCCCCACCCCCACCCCCACCCCCACTCCTCTGTTCATTGCCTTGCTGGCGCATTCTTTTGCTGAATAACTCTTGGAATGCCAAAACAAAGGACAAAGCGAGAGGCTTAAATAACTGACATTTATTTTTTCATGATTGTGGAAGCTAGCGGGCCAAGATGGAATCGTGGGCAGGGATCTTTCGCCTTGTCTTGGAGATGGCTGCTTTCTCCTTGTGTTTACTTGACCCTCCTTCCCACCAAGCCTCTCTGCTGCTTTCGTCTCCTCTTCCTGTAAGGACATGACCACGTTCACTGACATGACCTTATTTCACCTTAATAACCGCTTGAAGGCTCGATCTAAAACAGTCTCATTCTGAAACACAGGGGATAAGACTTCAACATGGACATTTTTGGGAGAGACAGAATCCAACCCGTGACAATTTCCAATTCTCTGTCTTGCTCTAGCCTTCCAACCCTTCAACTCAGCCCAGAATCTCACGCAGAATCCTTCATCATCAGTTACTTCTCTGTATGTTGAATGAAAAATGATGTCTACTTCAGACCTCCACAGCTTAGACGGAAGTTTGCAATTGCAGTCTCTCATAAATGCAGATAAGTTAGTCCTACAGTAGGTCTCACTTGTGGTCACTCAGTTGTGCACACAAGAGACAAAACAACTATTTGGTCTTGAAATTCTCACAAATTCTCACAAGCCACAGGGGAGATAAAGGTTCATTTTTACATCTATGAATATATTTTCACTTTTAATTATTTGAAATATAGTAAGAATTTGCAATGTTACTAATTTCACAGTAAAAGAAAATACCACATATTCTTTTAATGTTTTTATTAAAGTGAAATTTCATTCGGTTGCATCAATAAGCTAAAGAAATGTTAGGCTTCCTAAGTCTCTCCCTCACAGTCCCTCCTATCTTGGCAACTCTCCCTCAGTGTCCGTTTTGGGAACTTATTTTTTTCAATCCAAGGGATTCTCATTAACTCATCCTTATTGAGGAATTATATTTTCTCTAATTTTTGACATTCCTACAAGATAGATACCATCAACTATTTTATAGATAGGCATAGGTTAAGGTTCCAGTCACACTGTATTGACAAAATCTGCATTTGACCCATATCTATTAGGTTCTTACATTTACTATCCCAAACTAGTAAATATATAATATGTTTTCTACTTTGAAACTTGGGAAGCTTTAGAATTCTTATGATTCTTATTCCTGCCCATGAGTGTGTGTGTGTGTGTGTGTGTGTGTGTGTGTGTTGGAGTGGGGGGATATTCTCTCTCCCTCCATTATTTCCAAAATAAAGAATGGGTTTTTCCTTGACCTCACGGTCCCATACCATGGCTCTTATTAATTTTTCATTGTACCCAGACCTCCTGGTTGACACTGGTTTACATATTATCCAGCTCTTGGCCAGCTCTTTCTGCTTTGGACAGAAAGAGAAGCTGTTCCTGCCAGTTAGGGTCATAAGCAGTGGAAGGACAGCTGGGCAGTTGGTGGGAAGCAATGAAGGAAAGAGACCTGGGTCGGTGCCAATGGAGTCAATGACTGACATGCTGTTCCAGGAAGCAGGGAGCCAGTGGAGATGTTGGAAAAGCAGAAAGACACTCCCTATCTACAGAACAGTTCAGTAGAGCATCTGTAATCTAGGGACTAGTTAAGTAGCACATTCACAAGTTAGGGACCTATTTGGTAGAAGATTTGCAATCTAAGGACTAGTTCAGTAGAACATCTGTAATCTAGGGACTAGTTAAGTAGAGCATCTGTAATCTGGGGACTAGTTAAGTAGAACATCTGTAATCTAGGGACTAGTTCAGTAGAACATCTGCAATCTAGAGACCAGTTAAGTAGAACAGTCATAATATAGGGACTACTTCAATCTGTAAACCAAGACAAGAAGCCTATCAGGAAACAAGACAAGAGAGTGTAGGCTTGTATTTTAGTATTCACCTCTTTGTAATAAGATATGATTAATTACAGGCTCCTTAGGTGAACGCTGTTTAGTTTATCTGAGTTTATTTTTTGTTTTTCCTACCACTGTTAGGGAGATAGAAACAAGCATGAGTGGGTGATTTGTATGGTGTGCTCCTGAAAACACTGTGGATAACTATATTATTGTCATTCAGCAGAAAGAGAAGTGCTAAGTCATGTTCCCTCACCCCTACTCCCCAGCCACAGAAGAGTAAGTGACACAGCTAAAATTTGAGCTGATGCAAAGTGGGAGGAAAAGAATAGTGTCACAAAGTTAGCAAAAGAACCCACAAACTCCATTTGACAAGGGAGCCAGCAAGAGCCAATCGTGATACATTGTTATTCTCTACAGGTCTTCCCAATATGAGGCTACATAAAGTTTTCCCTGGCTGCGCTCTAAATTTAGTGCTGTACTGCTGTTCTTACCTAAACACGAGTGACGACTTTTACCCCCATTTTTCCTTTTGAAGACTTTTACCTCCAGTTTTCCTTTTTCTGAATAGTCTTTTCTTAACATTCCCATCTTACGGGGATGTTCATTCTAGTTCATGCTTCAAAAATTCTGGATACTTGCTATAAGGATGTATTGCTCGAACTAAAATTTTTATACAACCTAATGGGGAGGAGAAGTTGAAAAGACATTAGTGAAAGGATATACTTAAGAGGAAGTGTTTTTAAAATTGTGTCCAGAATGAGCATATCTACTGATACATATAGAAAGTACAACTAACTCTATGGAGATTGGGATATAAAGGGAGATAAATAATGATCATGGAGTTTATTTTTGATGTGATGATAAGGTTCTAAAAATCTAGAGTAATAATGGGTATATAATTGTGATTATAGTAAAAGTTACTGGACTTTCCTCTCAATAGGTGAATAATGTGATAAGTGAATTATACGTCAGTAAAATGACTTAGAAACAAATATTTATAGTTATATAAAAGTGAACCACTAGTTTAGATAGCACGTCAAGAGCTGCATGACAGATTTCATACCATGGGCAGTTTGGATAGCTGCTTTCTAGATCAAGGGCTTTCCTGTCACTGGTTATTCCTGTGTGTACGATCCCAGGTATAAATATGGGCTGAAAATAGTCGTTCAATGACTTTCAGTGACCTGGCTCTTCACCATGAACTTTCACAAAAGAAACACAACGGAATGAGGAAATAAGATTCATTTATTTCCTGGACTGCCTTGCACACATGCCTTTCCCTATGCACCTTTAATCTTCTTCACAGATTTTACCTTTCCCTCATATTTCAGTAGACATTAGCCAGCCCTCAAGCCTGTCGTCTGTCTCACTAGGTCATGTACAAAGGGAGTTTTCTTCTTGGCTTTTATTGTATCCCTGGCACCTAAGACAAACCTGGATGGTGACAGTTGCCACAAAAGGCTTTCTTTTGGATAAACCCCCATCAGCATCCTCCCCAACCACAACACTTTGACTTTCCTCCTGTTGTGCTGCGTCTTTCCTCTGCACAGTGCATGCGTGTAGTCTTTGATGTGTGCTTTACAGCTTTTCAGACTCACTAAAACTGACAACTGATGCTTACGTGACGCTTTGAACGGAAACCTGTGCTGGAGTCGGCAGGCAGTGTGCTTGGCTATTGACAGCTGCTCTGACTATCGACAGCTGGTGCTGATGCAGACGTGACCCTGTGACCTTCACCTTCCCATCGAGCCTATGTTTTAATGGCCTATTTCAGAGCTCAGTGTGTCAGGCACCATACTGGGAATGTCTGTCCTCATGAAAGACAGGTAAGCAATTAAAATCAGCCCTGGTAAATACCATTGCCAGACCACTTTAGGATTCTAGGAGACAGTGATGTGATGGAGTGGCCCTGACTGGTCACAATAAACTTCCAAGAACTTTGAAATTTCACTGTGCACAGCTATTATGAAAATTGTATATTGATTTATTATAAAATAAATTATTTTGAAAACAAAGGTAATAACTGCTCACAATCTCCCGTTTTTCTAATTATCCATGCTCTTGAGGTTATTTATGTCCTGTGCACCGTGTAGTAGAATGACCGTAGCAATGCCTACTGTGCATGTTTCTCCCACTCTCCAGCCAGAGGTATCATGTACAGTTTCAATATTTACTCCAGAAAAGGTGATAATGCTATGTTTTTTCTTCCTAGAGATCCACTTGTAGGGTTTGCCTTTAATAGCACACATGGCCAGTTTTTACCTGCATACACGTGGCCGCAACTCTTACCCACACACCCGGCACAGCTTTCTCTCTCTCTCTCTCTCTCTCTCTCACACACACACACACACACACACACACACACACACACACACGGCACAACTCTCACCTGCGCGCACACACACATACACACACACACACACACAGAGAGACAGCACAGCTCTCACCCCCCACATGGCACAGCTCTCACCTGCACACACACACACACACACACACACACACACACACACACACACACACACAGCACAGCTGTCACCTGCACTACAATGATCTACACTCATTGAAATGCTGGTCATAGAATATTCCACAGCTAACCCCAGAAACACTGAAAACACTGCATTTAAGCCTTCTGTCCCTTTGAACTCTCCATCCCCTACCCCCTGCTCCCAGAAACCATCATTTCACTTTCTGTGCTGTCAGTGTGAGTGTGTGTGTGTGTGTGTGTGTGTGTGTGTGTGTGTGTGTGTTGATATCTTAGTCGTAAGTGCTCTTCTGCAAGAACCTTATTTTATACAATGACCTGAGCCAAGGAGAAGCATCCTCACTTCTAGGCTCACAGACACACCAGATAAAGGGTTGGGATGTTCTGTGTATAGCATGTTTAGCACATAGAACATCTTGGATTCATCTACAGCACCTAAGGGGGAAATGCTGGATAAACCATGAGTGCAGTAAACTGAGTGTAAAGTTGAAACCAGAAAACAAGTCTGTATCAGAAACCAAGAAAGAACTCAAACACAGATTGGCAAATAATAGACACTATACATCTCTTTAGACCTGTTTTTTTTCAGTTTCTGATTAATTGATAGCTGTTGAAGATGAACTCATAATAAACATTTCCAAATTACAGGTGAAAGTGATCCACAAAGAATCAATGTTTCAATGAAGAACTATCATTCTCCAGACCAGAGGCAACAATGCAGGAGCGTGAGAAGATGCATAATAATGGATGTGATGGACAAACGCGTGTTCGAGGGAGAGAAGAGAACACCTGGTAGTGGGCACTAGAGTGGCCCCAGGATTGCTCTTCTCACCTATGTTTTCCATCCCCTTAGAGAGAAGCACTTTCCCCAGCTGTTGAAGTGTTGGCAGAGAACAGATCTCAGCAGAGCTCACCCCTTGTGTATACTTCTTGGGGGTGCCTACATACACACAGTCCTGGTTGGCTTGAGGTCACAAAGGCCTGAGTTTGCTAGCTCAATTCAGCACTGTTTTGGGGGGAACCATTTTGTCTCCATGGCTTCCAACAGGGTGTGATGGGACCCAGAATTCCTCTTTGGATCAGAGGGGCTTCTGTTGCTCCCTCACTGCTGTCCATATTCTCCCTCTGTCTAGGCCCCTCTCACAGATGTACACTTCAAGAACACTATTTAAAACCTCCACAAGCAAGTATCATCATAGCTTACTCTTTGTTGTCGATTGGTCTAGTCCAGTGTTTTCTCTGTCCATTGGTCTAGTCTAGTGTTTTCTCTGTCCATTGTTCTGCTCTAATCTTTTCTTTGTACCATTCTTTTTAATTACTCCTTGAGTTGTGTAAATTATAGTTTGTTTCTTTTTTTTTCTTTTCACTACATTGTAATAAGTTTACTTTGGAATCTTTTTTAAAAAAAATAACTCTCATTCTTTCACATTGGAGAAGTCATTTTTGGGTGATTTGGAGCTGTACACTCTTATTTCGAAGTGAGGCTTGAGAGAGTATTTAATGGCACCAACAAAGCATTGGATACTCTTTTTTTTCATTTATGTTTACTTGTATATTTATTCAGTTTACATCCTAATATTGGCCCCTCCCTCCAAGTACCCATCACACAGCTCCTCCCCCCTTTTCCTCTGAGAAGGGGGCCACTCCACATGAGCATCATGCTACTCTGGCACATCAAGTCACTGCAGGACTAGGCACATCGTCTTCCACTGAAGCCAGAGAACGTGGCCCAGTCAGGAAAACAAGATCCATAGGCAACAGATCCATGTATAGTCCCCCAATCCCCTCCCCCCACTCCAGTCGACAGGGGACCCCAATAAAGACCAAGGTGGAAATCTGCTACATATGTGTGGGAGGCTCAGGTCCAGCCCAAAACATTGGATGTTTTAAGTCCTTTGATAATCAGCACATTTAATCTTGTTGTGGACTAAATTGTATTCCCTCCAAACATTACTTTGGAATGCATTACTTTTCTTTTTTAATTTAAATTAAGTATTTCATTGAAAATTATACAGATAAAGTGGTAGGCATAAAAAACTTTCTAAATTAATTGAAGGCAGAATTAAAAACATTTTGTGATAAAATCAGAGATTTGCATGAAAAACATTTTTGATAAAATAGAAGAAAGATATAGAAAAACATGTTAAAATTGAAGATTATCATGAAAAATAATGCAGATAAAATGGTAGACAAAAAATTACTAAATTAATTGAAAGAGGATTACAAACATTTTCTGATAAAGCTGAAGATTTACATGAAAAATGTTTGTTAGTCTATGTCTTTTGGGGAGGAATTGAGTCCATTGATGTTAAGAGATATTAAGGAATAGTGAATCTTACTTCCTGCTGTTTTTGATGTTATTTTTATATTTATTTGGTTATCTTCTTTTGGGTTTGTTGGAAGAAGATTACTTTCTTGCTTTTTCTAGGGTGTAGTTTTCCTCCTTGTGTTGGCATTTTCCATCTATTTTCCTTTGTAGGGCTGGATTTGTGGACAGATATTGTGTAAATTTGCTTTTATCATGGAATATCTTGGTTTCTCCATCGATGGTAATTGAGAGTTTTGCTGGGTATAGTAGTCTAAGCTGGAATTTGTGTTTTCTTAGGGTATGTATGAGTTCCGCCCTGGATCTTCTAGCTTTCATCGTCTCTGGTGAGAAGACTGGTGTAATTCTGATAGGTATGCCTTTATAAGTTACTTGCCCTTTTTCCCTTACTGCTTTTAATATTCTTTCTTTGTTTAGTACATTTGGTGTTTTGATTATTATGTGCTGGGAGGACTTTCTGTTCTGGTCTCGTCTGTTTGGAGTTCTGTAGGCTTCTTGTATGTTCATGGGCATCTCTTTCTTTAGATTAGGGAAGTTTTCTTCTCTAATTTTGTTGAAGATATTTACCGGTCCGTTAAATTGGAAATCTTCACTCTCATCTATGCCTGTAATCCTTAGGTTTGGTTTTCTCATTGTGTCCTGAATTTCCTGGATGTTTTGGGTTACAAGTTTTATGCATTTTGCACTTTCTTTGACTGTTGAGTCAATGTTTTCTGTGGTATCTTCAGCACCTGAGGTTCTTTCTTCTCTCTCTTGGTGGTATTCTGTTGGTGATGCTTGCATCTATGACTCCTGAATTCTTCCCAAGGTTTTCTATCTCCAGAGATGTCTCACTTTGTGATTTCTTTATTGTTTCTACTTCCATTTTTAGATCCTAGATGGTTTTGTTCAGTTTCTTCACTTGATTGTTTGTGTTTTCCTGTAATTCTTTAAGGGATTTGTGTGTGTGTGTGTGTGTGTGTGTGTGTGTGTGTGTGTGTGTGTTTCCTCTTTCATGGCTTCTGCCTATTGACCAATGTTCTCCTGTATTTCTTTAAGGGATTTTTGTGTTTCCTTTTTAAGGGCTTTTACATGTTGACCCATGTTCTCCTGTATTTCTCTAAGGGAGCTATTTAAGTCCTTCTTGAAGCCCTCTATCAGCATCATGAGATGCGATTTTAAATCTAACTCTTGCTTTTCCAGTGTGTTGGGGTATACGGGACTTGCTGTGGTGGGAGAACTGGGTTCTGATGTTGCCAAGTAGCCTTGGTTTCTGTTGGTAAGGTTCTTCTGCTTGCTTTTCGCCATCTGGTTATCTCTGGTGTTAGTTGGTCTTGCTGTCTCTGGCTGGAGCTTGTCCCTCCTGTGGGCCTGTAACCCTGTGTCTGTAGGGCTGGGAGACCAACTCTTTTCTGGCAGGGTCTGTGCACAGAAGGCTGTGGAGCCACCTGGCTCCCCGGTGCAAATGGCGGCAGGAAGACTTCTTGTCCCAGCTGCTCCACTGATCTTGTGCCCAGTGTGCTCCTAGCTGTTCCCCTCCAGAGAGAAGGTAGAGATCTCACCTCCATGTTCAGAAGTAAAAGTGCTGCTGGGCGATCTCTCTCTCCTGGCAGGCTGTGCACAGAAGGTTATGGAGCTGCCTGGCTTCCAGATGCAAAATTTTAAAATGCTTCTAATCATGCTTAATACCCAGGCTGTTTTAAACATGAATTTCCACGACATTACCTTTTGAAAAATAATTTATAAGAAATTGGTATACATAAAACAAAAAGAAAAAAGAAAATATAAGGAAAAAGAGGCGTTTTCATAACTTAAGGGTAAATAGTATCCTTCCTTCAGGAGAGTAGAAGCTGGGAAATCCTCAAGTCTGCACATCTTGTTAGCTTTTGTCACAGGCAGTGAAATGCCAAGCTGATGGGGGAGAAAGGAGACTCTCAGGAGGTCTTATGATTGGCAGATGATTCAATAGGGGCACATTTAAGGTGATCCACTTAGTGAAGGCCAGGTAGCCCAAACTATACTTGCAGGCTGGTAAATGGTGACCTTTCAATTAAGATGCAGGGAAGAGCTCTAAGAAACCCTGTGGCCAGTCCCCTGAAAGAACAACTTAGTGTCCTGCTATGGTAAAAGAAAAAAAAAATAGGCCAACAAAACGTTGGGCACTGTCAAGAAGGAGATTAAAAGACAAAATAATTTTCCTTTTACAGAGAGCCACAGGACCTCTTCATTGATAAGGTTACACAAGCAGTTCTGATCTGCACATCTCAAGCACAGAGCAAAGCCTTTCACAGATGTGATAGTACTATCACATCCTGTATGCCTTCCTGAGTGGGCACATTGACGCTGTAGTACCGTCCTTTCCCCAGGCCGACATCAAACGTGTCAGCTGTTCCTGGAAAAAATCCTGGGGAGAACTTGTTCAGGGACACAGTCATAACTTTAGATGTAAAACTGAAGGCATCTTCTACACCATCTCCATGGTGTAGATCCAAACCCACATAGAGAATATGGCCAAATTTCAGTCACAACCATAGTATTCCCAGGACAGCATCACTGAGATGACAGGAACCAGATGCTTCATCTTTCTTTGCGTGATGCCACCCTCCAGATCAGCTAATCCCTACTTTACACTTCGCGTCAATCAGGCACTGGGCAGCGGTGATTGCACCTCCTCCTGCCGCTGCTGCATTGTCACATATTCCTTCTGTGGCTGGACAGTCATAACCTAGTCCATATTCTATGGAGTCTGGATGGTCCTCACACCTCTTGGCTGACCTTCTGGAGATGTTGCAGGAAGGCATCAGGTGGAAGGTGGCCATCTCCTCCATGGAGGCCACTTTGGGCTTCACTATCCTCATTTGTTTATGCAGGGAATATGCTTTGATCCGAGAGTGGATCATACTGGCCCGTTTGGAGACTTTCACAAGGGAGTCGCAGATGCTGACATACTCAGGACTGTAAATATAAACTGGGGGTAGTGAATGCCCACTATTGGCGGGTTCCTCTGGCATCTCCATCTCCCACTTCCAACCATCCCTGAGCCAAAGTCTGGAGCCAACAGTTTTCAGACTCCGCATTACTTTTCTTGATACTAGTAGCCCAAGCTGGCCCACAACTCACCAGAAGAACAGGCTGGTCTTTAATTCATGATTGTCCTACTGCCTCAGATTCCCAAATACTATAGTTATAGACACAATTCACCATACCAGGTTTCAGGTATGTTCTGTGATTCTGTGTCTGGTTGTTCTTCTAAAGATTGGGCCAAACAAACATTTTAAAATCTTGACTGAGGGCAGGGAATGCTTTGGACAATGACTCAGTGGGTTCTGAAAACAATAAACATCTGTATAACATCTGCATTGCTGATGTGCACAGCTTTGGAGTCTCAGAGGGCAAGCCTGGGCTAGCGACTGCTGCAAGCTGTGCACTCAATCTTCGAGGCCTCACAGCTGTCTTGGGGACATAGCTTTCTTTGGAAATAGACCAGCGATAGTTGTTTCCAGTTTCTAGACCAATTGAAATCTATAGAAGTCACTAAAATATAACGTTTCAAAAAATTGAATTTTTATTATTTTAATTTCTGAAAACCATAGGACTCAAAGGACTGAGCCCCGCTGTGGGATTTGTGAGCTCCTGTTGGTGGGAACGCCTTCGCCACAGCCCGTTGTGTCATCATCAGCCCACAGGTGGAAACTGAACATAAACGGAAGTAAACTATGCAAACTCTGACTGTAGAGACTTTTCTTCGGTCCTTTCCAGTCTTTTCCTTTCTCTTTAACCGCTCTCGGAGCACCAAGGCAAGTACGCTGTGAGGCTGTTGGTGCCCAGCCTCCATTTTTACAACCATCATAGTTCTTGAAGGCTTTGCAGTCACGAGTTAAATACTATTGGGAATATTAAATAAATATTCTGTGAGCCTCTATCAGGATGATGTAACAAACGACACCTTCTTTCTCTCTCCCTTCTCATTCTCTTAGCTCTCCCGCGTTTCTCTCCCCATCTCTCGCTTCCTTCCTTCATTTCCCCTCTGTTCCCTCTTGTCTTTCTTCTTGCACTGACTCAAACCCAGAGCTCTGCATTCTTCCGCTGCAATGGAAGAATGTGTGGACAACCCTGCAGCATTTTATACACTTGTTTAAATATTTCTTTAGAGATCCTTTTTATTTCAGTCTCTGAGAAGAGAGGGTGGCAGGCAGGCAGGGCTCCGCCCTACCTTCCATCGATCTAAATAAAGTGCCATTTGTTCTGCCAACTAGAGAAGGACTATTGAATCTGTCAAAAAGATGTAAAATCCAATAAACCAGGCCTTCCAATTTCTGCTTGAAGAGAAAAAAGTCTCCTGGTGGTTTTTCAGTCATTACACAACTGGGAAGAGGCAGACACAGAATGCTTTCTTTGTGCTGGGACAAGAATAATGTGGAAAACCACAACCCTTGGGCAATTACTCTACTTTTCTAGCTGTGTTGAGAAGTCTGCATTTAATTAAGAAGTAATGGAGGGAGCAGAACTATTTTTATGGCCACCGTGGGTTTTTCTTTTTTGACAGAGTTCCTTGTGAAAACATGAAAAAAAAATAGTTTTCGCTTTTGTTCAAATAAGAGTCTACCAGTCTTTCATTAGAAGAATGGGAGGAGCCTCACAGCAGTGTCTCCCTCAGAGAGTGCCCCCAAGGTGGTGGCTCTTAAAGAGTCCTTAAAGGGCGAGGACGCATGGCTGACAAGCAGGCAAGACCGCTATGGAGAGACTCCAACGGGAGAAGCTTAAGGCAGAACTGGCAGTTCTCAGGAGAGGCTAAGGGCCAGCCTCTGCTATGTACGCTTCTCTGGGGGCCTCTGCATTGCCCTCCAAGGGTTTTGCCCTCACGGCTGGGGGCTGCTGAGCCTGCTACTTTGCCAGTTAATTCATGATCTTACCTGGGATTCAAGCATTATAATCAATCTGTACTCTGCATCCACTCTGCATGCAATCACCTGCAGACTGGAAATGCATCTCTGTGGAACAAGAACAGGCTTTTGTTCCTGTTCCCCCCTTCCCCTTCCCACTCCTCCTCCTTCCCTCCCCCTTCCTCTCCCCTCCCCAGTATGACATATAGTCGTATACTCATAGACTTTACATTATATTACAAGCAGTTTAGGGTTAAAAGGACATGCAGGATTATGCATAGATGCAAATACTATGTCATCTTATCTATTTTATATGAGGACTAGAATATGTAAATAGAACCAATTTCCTGTGGATATTAAAAGATCATCTTTTAACAAATGCACCAGAAAAAAAGAACGGTTTGGAATCTTACTGAATAAATACAGTTTGTCTTCCTTAAAGGCTGCCTGAATGCCAGAATACTAAAATCCAGTAAGTTTTTATGGGCTCTGCTCTCTTTTCTGTGGTCTTGACAATCCAGCCTCTGCTTCTTTCTTCTGGATCCTGTTTACCATGAAAGCACCAACCCCCAGCCCAGCTCTCATGGTCTACTAGGAAGGTAATGCCCCTGGCTCCTCTGAGCTGAGCCCATTGACGTCCTCACTGGCTTTAGTTCTGATCTGTTTCACACTCCAACCAGAGTTCTGGCAACGTCTAAGCAAAGCACAGAGCTCTACTTCCCTAGAAATTAGCACCTAATCACCCTTTAAGCTCAAGGAATCCAACACCCTCCTAGAGACCTGCTTTTGACCTTAAAACTTCAAACCTGCCATCAGCCACTGAGTGGACTACTCAACCTTACTCCCTCTTTAGTTCTGAAACCTGTAAGCCTAACACTTCCCTGGGCAGGCATGCACGGGATCCAGAAAAGGGAGCCACACTATTTCTGTTTGAATAAACAACCTTTTGCTGATGAAGTCATTTAGCAGTGCAGAAAATTCACTAAGATATCAATATTTTGTAAATATTTTTATTAGTGTGTGTGTGTGTGAGTGAGTGAGAGAGAGAGAGAGAGAGAGAGAGAGAGAGAGAGAGAGAGAGAAACACAAGAAGACAGCTGTGACAGGTGATTCTCTCCTTCCATTGTGTTAATTCTAGAGGACTGATTCAGGTTATTAGACCTGATGACAAGCACCCCTACCCACTGAGAAATATTGCCTGCTCAAGAGATCATTTTTGAGCATTAATAACGGTGGCAGTTATTATTATACAGTTATACAATACTTATTGAATAATAAGATGCCAACTCCGGTTAAGTTATAGTTCCAGCTTTTGTATTTCCATCAGAATAGCAATAAAAACCCATCCCTCGTGTGGGACATGGCTCTGGATACAGGCAGGGGAGTCTCATCTAACTGCATAGGAAGCCGTTTGCTTTCAAGTATCATGGACAATAGATTACATGTCCATCTTAGTATGATGTAACTTGGATGGAGTTTGATCATCTTGGTACCACTAGGGAGCTATGCTAGTATGCTAAGTGATTTGGACCTAGTGAGAGGCTCCTGCTTGGCCTAGTAAGGTAACTACGGGCCACAGGGCGAACTAACTGAGTACCAGGGACCTAACACTCACGGAGGCATTTTCATGAATCTAGTCATCTTAGACATTCAGTGACATTCTTTCTAAAGTGAGATCTACCTTTCTGAACTGTGCACAGCCTGCTACAACGAGGGAGACAGTGTTGAGTCGCTATGAGTTAAGAGACTGCATGTGTCACATGTAGAAAAGCTACTCCTACCATTTGTTGGAAACCTTC
>OZ030016.1:5135000-5385000 GCA_964023405.1 Apodemus agrarius
TATACATATGGGACTTCATGCAGCTCTGTAACTGAGATCCACAAATGAGAGAAAACGTGATATTTGTCTTCCTGAATCTGATCGAATTACTTTAAAATGACAATCACCAGTTGTATCTATTTTCCTGAAATGATATAAGTCCATCCTTATGGATGAACCAATTCCCACATGTATATGCCACACGTTCATCCTTCGTTCCTCTGTTGGTGGATCGATGCTGGTTCTGGGACTCGGCCATCATGAACACTGCTGCAGCATCTGTGAGAGCATCTCTGTGATCCACTGACTCACACCCCTACGGGGAATGATTCAGTAAAGTGTGAGCTGTCGTGTCTGTTTATTACCCGATGCAACTGGATACAGATAGAAAGTCAATAAGTTACTGTAGTGAGGCACATCATGTATTTGTCTTGGCTAATGATTTTTTTCAGCTAAAATTTAGAGATAGAATTAGGTCGTTGGTTCTCAAGTACCATCTGGATCAGTGTCAATTTTGGAGAAATTTCTATTAATCTGCAGTGAAGAGCACAACTGAGTTAGTTTATCAGATACGTGATTTATTTAAATATAGCTTGATTTTTCATCTATATTGACACGTGGACATTGTACATATTTATATCATACCACCTGATACTGCATAACATCTATATGATGCGTTCATCAGATCAGGTAACTGGCACAGCATCATCTCAAATACTTGTTTCTTCTCTACAGGTATGCTGTGGCATACTATCTGTCTGTCTGTCTGTCTATCTGTCTGTCTATATATCTATCTTTAGTTGATCACCCCTTTGATGGGAAAGTCAAATGATAGGGGCCCAGAGAAGAAAATCATTGACCCGAAGAATCCCAAGGGCAAAAAAAAAAAAAAAAGAAAGAAAGAAAAGAACACAAAGAAGTGACTGTGTTTTAGAAAGGTGGAGCCCAGTGATTAACAGTGCCCAGTGTTCTCTCTGCTCAATACCACCAGTTTGACAGCAACTCATAAAGCCCAGTTCCCAGCTGTACCGAGGATCCTGCAGCCTTGATTCCCGGTAGAAGTTAACATTTAACATGACCTTACTTGAGCCTTGACATTTTTCTCAGGCTAGATAAAAGCCATTACTTATTTAAGTCTATTTCAGTTGTCTCGTTTTTAATTAGTAATGGATCAGGGGAAGCAGAAAGCCAGGCTGTGGAAGGAGGTGGGGCATTTTTCTTTTCCTCTTTAGATCAAGTGGCTTTGTGTTCGCATATCTAGACAGAGCAGCAGCTGCAAATGCTCTGAAAATCCGATTGCCCCACATCACTGCATAAATATTTATCTCATAAACCATTAAGTAGTAGAATAATAATAGACAGCTTTGAGGCAGGTGACTCTTCAGGAACTACCGAGGTAAAATTGTTCCTATGTCACTTGTGGGCTCATGGCAGGTGCACAGAAAGAGCAGGTGCCCAGGGCTCAGATCAGTTTTGGTGACCGCAGTTCAGTAACCAGACACTCATTTTCTGTCAGGACACTTAGGAGACTTTCATACCAATGCACTTGGCTGCTTGTGTTTTCACAAGACAATTAATAAAGAGCTTCTGTCTTATTATGTATTACTGAAAAGATTTAACTAGGATTTAAGCTGTTTTCCCAAGCTAAAGTATATCTGTCTTTATTTGCAACATCAAGGTCTGGTGGCATTCCAAGTATTTTCCTGTAAGGAATTAGTGGTACCAGAGTGCCTCTGTGAGACGGACTTCACTTTGTTTGGTGGGCTACACTTCTGAATGACAGCAGAGTCATTTGTGGGTTTAGATATGGACCAGCCAAATGTAGTCTATCTTCGATTAAAAGTTACCGACATCATTTTCTCTTTCATTGGCGATTTCTTATCTTCTCACTGGGCTTCTGTTTCTGGGTGTGTGTAATTTAGGTTTTGGTTTATCTTCTTTCCCTTCTTGAAATGCAGATGACGGAAGACGTAGACTTAATTCCTTCGTTCCCTTACTGCCTTCCAAGAGCAGGGTAGTCACACTTAGATTCAGGGAACACATTTTACTCACTGCTTAGAAGTGACATTTCTGAGAACAGGGATTGTAGAACCAATGGTCCACGCTAAATGACATCTTTGTCCAGATCTTTCTGTTTACCTCAGCTCCTGTCCTCTTCACTGTGAAGAAATTGCAAGGCACTTTCATCCAAGGACACTGCCACAGAGGTGAGCAGAGTTCAGAGACAGACCCAGGGGACAGTGAGATCAAAGAGAGTCACACATCTATGATCCAGCCACCCCAACATTCAGGAGGCAGATTCCGAGAGTGGTTCAACTTCATCATCATCCAAGAAAATAAAGAGATGTCAGTAGTCTCCCCAGACTGGATTTCAAATCTGCTTTCAATTTGCTTCTTGTTTGATAATGGACTGAGAAAGAAAGGCATGTTGAAGCCGTCAGCAGTTCATAGTAGAGACTCCGTTCTGAGACAGTGTGTTCTGTCAAGAACCATGAATATTTTGGTTCTTGCAAAGAACACTGTCTAATTTGACTCAAATTTGAAAAAGCAGATGGGGCGAGAGTACCGCAGAGAGCATAGGAAGTCACACGGGTGTTTAGTGTTCTTCTTTTTGTTTTTGTGTTGTCATGTGATGGAAAATTTTCACTTTGCTCAGATTGCTGTGACTTCATGGCTGTGCTACAAACTCCACAGACAGCTAAACATTCAAGAACCATCTCCCGTATGCTAGAAACCCAGGCAGCAGCACCAGGAACATGAAAGACGCACACCTGCCTGTAGGCCAGCAGAGCAAAGAGACTAAGGAATGGAGATTTAAAGCTGAAATACCACGAAATGAATGTTGCACATGGAAATGAGGAAAGCCTTAGGGAACTCATTTATCCTAGTTTGCCCGACAATTTCTAATTTTAACAATGAAAGTTCTGTTTGCACCTGGGGTACCAGGCAAATCCAGACAATTGCCTTTGTGAAGTCCCTGGAAAGAAATTTCTCAGAGCAGAGCCTAGGTTTACATTATATGGGACAAGCTGGAGTAGAAGAAAGTAGATGCTGATGATTAAACAATGCCCCCAAAATAGGAACCTTTCAGTCCTTATGATCTATTATGGACCATAGAAAACCAAAGGAATTTTCCAGATATCCTTAAATCAAGGATCTTGGGTAGAACATCTGGGTGTAAGCACAGGGGTTTTTCCTAGTGGAAGATGAGGACAGAAAGGGAGATAGGACAACAGAGGTCACAGTGATGCCCAGAACACAGAGGCAAGGACCCAGGGTCTATTGAAGGAAGAACTCAGCTCTGCTGATGAGACACCTTCATCTTGGCTTGGTTCATAAAACCTGTTTCTCGCTTCTTGGCTGTTACAAACAACAATACTGCTTGTTCAGTAGCCAGAGGAAACTAATACAGGGGAGAATGAAGAGAAGGACATCGGTGACAGAGGCTGGGGAGAACAGAAAGATGTTCACTATACTCCATGTAGTCAGTCTGAATGTCCCAAAGCAAGCACCGGACATCAGGATTGGAGGTTCCAGAGGCAGGCAGAGGCTGCATCATGGATGAGCTTGTACATAGTATGTGCACATAGACTGTGTGAACATAGACTGTGTGCACATACAGTGTATGCACATGAATTGACTGTATGCCCATAGGTTATGTGCACATAGAGTGCATAAGACAATAGGTTGACCTAGTGAAGGTCAAACGAGAGGTGTGAATGAATCAATCATGAGTTCAATCTGGTATTGTAATTTAAAAACTATTTTGAAAGAGTGAGGTTCTCATCTGAGGTCTGGAGAGCTGGAGAGTCTGAATGGAGCCCAGAAGAGGTCGCAGTAGAACAGACTTGCCCTGCATCACTGACAGTGTGTCTCTTTTGCTTCTTGAGCATTTGATATTCAGATCATCACTGGATGTGGTTCAGCTCCAAATCCCAGTGGTTCAGCTCCGAGTCCCAGAACAGCGACATCTTTTACTCTCTTTGTCCTTTCTTTGCTGAGCTCTGGTCTGCTCTCATGACACCATCCCTCAAGGCCACGCTACTCTGGAGCTCATGATAGTTCTGTGGCTTTGAAAAGCTCAGAACACACCACCCTGAACATAGGGTGTTTCAGTATATTGAGTATTTTGGGGAGCAGCAGGTGCAGGAAGGACTCCCTGACCTCTCACTTTCTAGCCAAAAAGAAGTCACAACATTCTCCATGAGAAGGGGTGCCTCCCTGTTCCTGGGGAAGGATGTTATCCGGACCACCAGGGGCCAAGCTAAAAAGAACCTGCTCAAGCAGCACTGAAATCACTCTTGTCTTCCAGATATTTCCCAGTCATTGGTCCACAGTTCAAAATCCTTTAAGCCTCACACATGTGCACTCTCTTGTTAATAGGCATATAATATAATCTGGCACTCTGTGAATACGTTCTCAAACTGTCAATTTTAAGAAGCATAGAAATTCTCAGCCCTAACCAGATTGTTATCTTTCCTGTTAAGTTTCCTGTGGACACAGGGAAACGTCCAGCAAAATCTGGCATTCAAAATCATTTTCTCCTGGCAATGTGTGTTTGTTAGCTTAGGTCTCAGTCCTGCAGAGGAGGAGAGAAGAGGAAAGATCTCTCTGTCCACATCTGTCTCTCACTGCTCTGTCAGACTCCAGTGTGTTTTCAGCCAGATCTCCATGAGCTTCATATTCAGTTTATAATAATAGTTAAAATACAATTCTGTTTAACTAGCTTCACAAACAAAAACGAAGATGCTAATATTAATATTACAATCATATATTTGATATCCAGAAATCTTTAAAACACTCCGCCAACAGTAAAATCTACGGCTTGCATTAGTAATGCCACAGCTCTGGCTGGCCTTGCCTTTGTAGAGAAATGGCCAGGTACTGGTGACAGGCTCCCTCTAATTAACAGCCACACATGTGTTCCATTTCTCATTGGATATGCTAAACAGTATTTTTGTGACCAACAACCCATTCTTGAAGCAAAGTTCATCTTGTCTATTGTCAGTTTGAGAATTATGGGTAAGTGGAATATTTTAAAATGAGTCTGTCTTTGTCCAATGCAAAATTTTATTCACCACTTATAATCACTGGGTCCATCTTAAGGCTTTGAGCCATAACAAGGGACTGCTTCAAACAGGTGTGTCTGCAGCCATTATCCTAGCCTTGATTGTTGAAAAGTAAGTACATCTGTTTAACGTTTCTATTTTATTCTTTCTTTCTCTCCAGAGGAGTCCATTTATCCTTCCTGTTTTCTGAAATTATCTGCTCACTGATTTGAGTTAATTCATTTCTTCTTATGGACAAAACCGTATGCTTTGCCCACGTTTGCACTCCCCTACTGCACGGTGTCTGCACATAGCTGAACTGGGTAAATGTTTGTGAACTCATCTGTTTGCTTTTATTCTTCCTCATCGTAGAGTTGATCTCTGTTTCCCAAGGTCTTCTTGTTCCTTTCTCACCTAGGTGCTGAAGTAACTTTGATATAAAAGCTAAGACAGGTCAGGATAAAAATTAAAACCCAGTTCAGCAGCATACCAAGACTCTGTGGTGCATCTCCCAAGTGACTGGGCTCTTTTCAAAGTCGTGGAACTTTCCACACAGAAGGACGAGGAGGAGGAGTAAGAGGAGGAGGAATGATTCCTTTTTTTTGTTTCTAGGAGTCTGCCTCATGATTTTTCTCACAGGGAAAGAAGTAGAAATACAGAAAACAACAGTGTATAACTCAGAGCTCAGCAGGAATGGATCGGGGTCATTATTAAATTATTAAATTTAGTTGCCAATATTCTACTGCAGGCTCTCGGATCAGTTGTTAGATGAAGTCCTAATCCCAGGTCCTGTTGAAAGCACATTTGGAAATAGAGTTTTTACACACACACACAGAGAGAGAGAGAGACAGACAGAGACAGAGACAGAGACAGAGAGACAGAGAGAGTCAGAGAAAGAGAGAGAGAGAGAAACAGAGAGAGAGAGAGAGAGAGAGAGAGAGAGAGAGAGAAAGAGAGAGAGAAACAGAGAGAGATACAGAGAGAGATACACACACACAGACAGGACAGACAGAGACAGAGAGAAACACAGAGACAGAGATAAAACTGAACATTTTTGTTATTTTCTTGCTACTCTCCTTTCTTCCTGGTTTGAGTCAGAGCTTCATGCAGCTCAGACTGGCCTCAAAGTCTGTTGCCTCCACCTCCTGGGTTCTGGAATTATAGAAAAGTTTTTCTTGTTATTCTACCACAATAAACGGACATGTAATTCTTTTTAAAAGTTAATGGCTTATGTATGCATATGTGTGTGTAGATGCTTGCAAAGGCCAGAAGAGGAGTCTTGGCACCACGGAGTGGCTGTGAGTCCTTCCGCTTGGGCGCTGGGACCTGAACTAGTCCCTGCCTCCTCACCTCTCGCTGAGCCATGATCCCAGCCCAATCAGTTTAATTTTTTTAAAAAGTAAATTAGGTCATATTTCAAAATTGTTTTGGACCCCTTTGAAATGAAGTTATTTTTATTCTTCAGGACGGGACTGTAGACCGTGATGCGATACTCCCATTAGAATATTAGTCATACTTTGCTATTTTTATTTCCTGAACAAAGTGTTCTCATCTGTATTCTCTGTCTTGGCTGCCCCACATGTTAAGTGTCACTCCAAGGGAGACATTATGGAAAAATAATCATAAGCCAAACCTTGTGGCTCAGTGGATGCCATTATATTAAAGAAGCAGAGTCCTGAAATACATCTCAGTTTTGGAGTCAGAAAACAGGTTTGAAAACATTCAATGAGTATTTTACATGAGTCGCCCAAATCTGTTTAAGGTTTAAGTAGCTATGGGTATCTGAGAAGGGATATATTTTCTTATAAGTAAAACAAACAAACACAGGTGTCAATATTTTCCCTTGGAGATTGACTTTAAGATAATAAGTTCCATACACTTTATAGACTATTCAGAAAGGATGAGATTCTACAGATGGGAATCAGCCTAGCTGTTGCCAGGAGCTGGGAGCAGGAAGAGCAGATGACTGCTAAGGGCCGAGTGGTTCCCCTTTGGATGATGAAATTGTGCTCACGGTCAATGGTGGTGGGCATCGTGCAACACTAAATCCTGCTGACAATGACATTTTAGGGTATTTAATGCTAGATGAGTCATATGTCAATAAAATGTATTTAAGAAAAGAGTTCTCTTTCTTCCAAAATAAAATATTGCTTTTCTCCCTTTAGAATCCATTTCTGGAAGAAACCTTGTTCACTTACCAGTTTTAAAAGTAGGTTTAAAGAGCTAGATAGTTGGTTCAGGGGTTAAGGTCACTGCCCTTACAGAGGACCCAGGTTCGATTCCCAGCACCCACATGGTGTTTTGCAATGTTACTCCAGTTCAGCAGAGATTGGCACTCTTTTCTGACCTCCATGGACACCAAGCACAGATGGGGTGCAGTTACATACATAGAAGTAAAACACTCACACACATAAAATAAATCTAAAATAATAATAATAATAATAATAATAAATAAATAAAATGGATTTAAGTGTCTTCTCACCCCAGATTTGCTCAAGACTGTTTCTTAACAGACATGAAAATGTGTGCCTGTAAGCACCATTCTGGAGAGACCCATGGGTGTGGACACTGAGGTGGAGGCCTCTGTGGACTCCACATCCAGAACCTGTGTCAAAACAAAGTCAAAACGAATTAAGTTCAAAAACACTTCTGGAAAATAAAAGCTGTTTCTCTCATTCGGTGACCATGTTTTTGATGGGATATTGTCATATTCTGGGCATGAAAATGGCTAAAAGTCATTAGAAGCAAATAAAACAAGTGAGGTGTGACAGCCACATGGCGTATGACTGATTCTCATAAGACATTAATGTTGATTGGAGGTGTAGTTGGGGCAGAGTCGGCATTTGAGGAGTTAAGCAAGAAGAGTAATTCATGGCTGTGCTGACTCTGTGCTGGGAAAGAAATGCTTCCTTTGCTTAGTCTGGCGTATCCCTCATAAAAGTCCCACTGCGTTATTATTATATGCCTGGTTTGTGGGAGATGACATGGCAGCTTGGAAATATCATTAGAAGAATGTCGTCCATTTGCAGGCCCACTGGCTTAGTGGGGGAGGTAATTTGGGCAAACACGACACATCTGAGAAGAGCAGGAACATGTGTGTTTGCACTTCTCTACTTAAGCTGAGCTCACCCAAGTGTAGGATTCTCAGTGTCATGGATACCAAGACATATCATGGATGCCGTTGCCGCTGTGTGAGACCTCCGTAGTCTCTGAAGCTTTCCAAGGCCTCTAGTGTGGTTACACATATTCACGGCCAGCTAGCTGCTCTTGTAAGCTTTGCAGTGGAATAAGAGCTCCTTCCTGGGCCACAGCTGCCCTGGAGAACAGCATTGGAGACTGAGGTCCTCTGTGGTCTGAATAAATCCCCATCTCTTCAGCCTGGTTCTGGGGTACAGCTAAGTTCTCATTTGCTTGCACATCTGAAGAAAATACCTCTCACCTTTCACCACCAAATGTTTCCCTGTCCTCAAGTTCAAATCCTCCCAAATCCACACTCTCCTAAGACTCTTTGTTTGGCCCAGCTCACATTAACATATGTTTGCTGAACACCTCTAGACATTTTGCTTCTTATATCATTTAGATTTTAAAGTGCCACCGTGCCATGGGTATCAGTTTCATCCTAGTTAGTAATCATTGTTATTTGGAAAAAATTGGAGGATATGCCACAAAGGTCATATCCTGGAAACTTGGTCCCCAGTGAATGGTGTTGAAGTGGTGAGGTTTTTTGGAGAGAATCAAATGACAGGGATTCTGTGTCATGAATCATGTCATAGTATATGAAGATAGCTATGAACATATTAACATATGAAGATACCCACAGTATGGGAAAGCTCCCTGAGATTGGATTTGTGTGTGTATGTGTGTGTATGTGTTTATGTGTGTATGCGTGTGCATATGTGTGTGTTTGTATATGTGTGTTTTTATATGTGTGTATGTGTGTATATAGGTATATGTGTGTGTATGTTTGTGCTATACACGTTTTATTTTATTTTTTAATTTTATAATCATGTGTACTTTTATCATTTAAAAAAGCTCTTTATTGAGAATTTCATATATGCATACACAAAATATAACCATATACATTCCTCTATTTCTCATCTCTCATCTTGATGACCTCCCTTTTCTTAATAACCTACCAAGCAAAATTAATGTTGTTCATATGTGCATGGATGTGGGTACATCCACCAGTGCATGGCCACACCTACAAAGAAGAATGATTCTCCCTTCCCAGCAGATATCAAATGCCAATGGCTCCTCAGATAGGGGTGGAGAATGTGAGATCCTCCCCGACCCGAGTTGGAGTTCTGGTTGGCTTGCTCTAGTGCAAGTTTGTTCATGAGTGTCACCCCTCTGCTGTGATGATTCCTGAAGTTTGATGGAGGAGGACAGTTGATATAGCCATCCAGTCAAATCACTTTCATGGATCTACATTGATTGGTTGCCTCCTGCTCATCACCAGGGGACGTTCCTTTGAGCAAGTGCAGGCAGCTCAGGTCTGTTGGTATGGACATTAAATATTTAGAAGGCAGTTTTATTTCATTGTCATTTAGCCAAATAAAAATAGTAGGTTCCACCTACTAGGATCTAGGACCAAGCCATGGGATTCTGACCAGGTTTGCAGTACCAGACACGATTTCTATTCTGTGAAATAGGAACAGTCCTCGTATACAATCAGATACCTGTTGCTTACCCTCTAACCATCTTTATATCAGGGGCAGTCTTGCCTGGCTGGTTGGTGTAGAGCATGGACCCAGAACTAGTGAAGACCGTGGATGTCTGTCCCTCTCGTCAGCCTGCATAGCACCTCCTCACCATAAAAGCTCACCAGCAGGTAGAACATTTTCCTGTTGTATGAAAGTGAAGATTGGACTTTAATGTATGGCTGGATACACTGCCCATTTAAGTGTCCTCCACATGTGATTAATCTTCTATCAATACTAACTGCGTATAGTTAACTAACAAGACTTAGCATGTAAGTCAAGGACAAAAGACCGTTCTTTAGTAATAAAAGTTTAATAAAGAGCTGGCAAGCTGTCTCAGTGGGTAAAGGTGCCAGTGCTAAGCCTAACAACCCAAGTTTAATCCCCAGGATTCTCACGATGGAAGGAGAACACAAACTTGATAAAGTTGTACTATGACTTCCAATGTATACACACACACACACACACACACACACACACACACATACACACACACACACTAAATGCTTAAGATATTAATAAAACACCAGTTTCCAGGGAGATGTTTTTAAAGATCGTAGATCATAGTTTCTGGAATTATGTGCACATGAACACACATAGACAAACAGATAAGAAAAGATATTACAGTTATTTTTGAAAATATTTACCCATAAATGTTTCATACCAGGAAATTATCACACCAAATGACTGAGTAACCTGTAAGCCTTTCAACAACACAAGTGATCTGTGGAGAATCAAACACGAATGTCCAACATTACAGGGTTGGAGACCTTGAGTTCAATTGTAAATCTCATTTTCTCCCGAGAGGAAATAAGCAAGGGAATCAAAGCTCCAAATTCAACTGCTTGGTGTTTGGACATGACATGCGCACTCTGTGTGAACGTGACATGCGCACTCTGCAGAGATGTGACATGCGTACTCCATGTGAATGTGACATATGTGCTCTGTGTGAATGGAAAGATAATTCATCAAGGAGAATTGAAGGAAAAAAGACATAAAGAGACTTTGCAAATTTCTCATTTGACTCAATTTTCCTAAAGTTAATCTCTGCATCCATCCATTGTAACTTTGTTTGTTAAGCCATGAAGACACTATATTTGTTCACAAACATTATTAAGGGGTTCATTGATCAGCTTAATGGGTCTTTAGTGAAGCCAACTCCAAAACCGGCTGAGTGTAGAACACACCGTAAGCAAGGGAGGGAGAAAGCCAAACTTGAATTAATACCCAAAATTAAAATGATAAATTAAGACGGGTTGAGTGAGAAAATGTTCCCCCTTGGCTTGCATATTTCAGCATTTGGTTCTCTATGTAGTCGTATGTGCAGACGTGATGCAGTTGCAAGAGAGAGCATGTCCCTGGGACCAGCCATGAGCGTTCATAGTCGCACACTGTTTCCGGTTCGCTGTCTCTCAGCTTCTGACTGCCCTACCTCCCCTGCGGCTATGGACTCTCCCCATGGAACCGCAATCCCAGATAAACATTTTTTTCTGATGTGTTTTCCCCAGTCATGGTATATTATTACAACAGAAAAAAATAAACAATATGTATATAAAGTTATAATTTTCATAAATTATGAGAATTTTTTTTCTAAATTATTGGGCTTAAACCTATCTGTGTGGCATAGCTGGCAAAATGCAGGCTTCCGGTTCTTTCTTTACGTGCTAATCCCCGGGACAGAGAGGCAATTCTGAGGCACAGTGACCACTCGTTTGTGTGTAGGTGGAGTTCATAAACCAAATAACAACAAACACTGGGAACCCACACTTACTCTATGGCATCTGTTCAAACCTCTTAAAACCAGGCTTGCTTTCCGGTCTGATGTATAAGCCACCCGTACACAAACCAAGAACGAATGGCCATGGCATGGAGGATATTTACGGTTCAGTGTATACTTCCTGACCTCTCTGCTCAGCAGAACATTGTGAAGGGGTACAGAATATTCTGCGGTAGTGAACAGTCCACTCCAGTACATTCGGGCCTCTCCAGTTTTTAAGTTGAGCTATACATTTTCCTTTGCTATGAAAACAAAAACACATTTTAAAAAGGAGCTTAAGCTATTTTTTTTTTTACTACAGGAGCTCTGACTGTGCACTCACAGGGCTTGGTATACAAATGAAAAGCAAGAGGGACTGAATTCTAGTTCTTGTCTGAAATAGGAAATATAGCAATGTTTGTTTTTTAAGATTAGCAAGCATTAGTGTTTTAATTGGAATAAATACATATCACTTGGATTTATGTATTTATTCTACCATATGTGCAGTGGGCTCAGGAGGTCTTAGGAAGATTGAACAAAGGAGTCTGGGCCACCGCTCTTTGGTTTTATTGAATTTGCAGAAAAGTAAAGTCAGCTAGTTGTTGCCTACGTGTTCACGGGAAACAGTAATTCAGGAGGGATATCTTAATTCACTCATGTTTTACTGTTCTTCAGTATTAAACACAAATAAGACCCTCTCACCCAGGAGTGGATTTCAAAACACTGGACAACGGAAATAGGTTAATTTAGCCACCCAAAGCCACCCAACACCTTGTTCCGACAACAATGGGCACAAAGGAGTGGGGTCCTGCACTGACCTGGTGTGTCTACTAGGACGTGTCTGAACCCCAGCCAGTTTTAGAGTTTCCTTTTTACAAAATAATATTTGCTCCTGCTAGTTCTTGAATGGTTTTGTAGCTGACATTTTATTCTTTGAGTAGATTTCTTCTGATTCTCCATTTCCTTATTTAAACTTCACCCCTCTCTGTGGAGCACGTCCCACAAAATAAAGGAAACAGCCCTGATCCTCCCTACCGCCCACCAGTGACTGGATGAAACCAGAGTGTCCTTAATTTTCCCTGCTTCCCTCCACGCAGACGCTCTTAGATTCTACGCGATGAACGTGTGGAGCTGACTTGTGTAGCCATTCCTCTTTGGTGGGCTTCCCCATTTCTCCTGTCTTTACTAGCATGTCTGACAAGACACCGTGAGTTCCCCAGCACAACAAACACAGCATACACTAAAGCAGGTGACTGCCTCTGTGCTGATCCAGGCTATGAATAAATATGGCGCTTTGGACACTTGGAAGCCAAGGTTTATTTCAACATAAAGAAGCCTTCACCATGTTTAATGAGCAGGTCTTAAAGTAAAACACAAGTAGGATCTTAAAAGATGAGATGTTTCAAACGCGGCTTCTCCACCAGCTCAGGTGACTTGGTAGTAGTCTCCAGTGTCTTACCGAGTATGACTCAGTGTGGGTGAGAAGTGGGGATGGGTGGAAGCTAGTAGGGCTGCTTCCTACTAGCACATGTGACTGAGGGGTGAGTGTGCACATGACTGCTGGCCCCAGGATTTAACCTCCAGACAGCAGCACTCAACGCCTCCATCAAGCCCTGAGCTGTCTGCTCCTTCCTCTCATCAGGACATGGAAAGGAGGTTAAAATAAAAAAGCCTTCACAGCCTTTTCTTTACCTTCTGGACGCCAGAACAAACTATATCCCAGACGGGTTCACAGAATGGAGAACACTAGATTTATTCCCTTCTCTTTATATTAACTGTTACAGTTGTACTTGACTTTCTCTGATGACCATTGCTGCTATCTCTACCCGGGGCTGCAGGCTGGCTTGGGGGAACAAGGCCTTTGCTGCTGCTGAGCCCAATGACATGAGATTGATTCCCAAGACCTACATGGTGGAAAGAAAAAATCAAATTCCCCCCAGATTGTCTTTGACCTCTGCACAGGAGCCTTGGAATATGTGTCCTGTCACCCCACTGACGTAGGACTAGGGGTTGGCTCAGGACCCAGAGGGGCGAGGGCAGAAACAGGTGAATTCTTGGAGCTCATTGGCTGGCCATCCTAGGAGAACCAGTGACCTCCAGTTTCAAAGAATAAAAGTGAAGAGCAATTGGGAAAGACTCCCAGGGTTGATCTCTGGCCCCCTCAGAGTGTCTGAACATATGTACACAAGAAGTCCCCTCCAACCAAAAAACTTAAAAGGTTTGCTTTTGGGTTAAAATCATATAGAATGTGGATTCAGATTTGTGGATTTAATTGTATGGATTTTTGGTTGTTATTGTTTTGTTTTTTCATATGTGTTTGTTTGTTTGTTTGTTTGTTTTTGAGACAGGGTTTCTCTGTATAGCCCTGGCTGTCCTGGAAACTCACTCTGTTGACCAGGCTGGCCTTGAACTCAGAAATCCATCTGCCTCTGCCTCCCAAGTGCTGGGATTAAAGGTGTTCACCACCACTGCCTGGCTCCACCTTCTTTTTCTGAATCATTTGATCCTAAGCAATTTATTTAACCCTGGGCTTATTTCAGTTTTAACCTACAAAATGGAAATAAAACACTATAGAGTGTCTCAGCACGCACTCAAGGCCTCTATGAATTCTGCCTAGTGGGAGCTCTCTCTCTGGTGCTAAGGATTCTAAAAGACACAGATGCATATGGTGCGCTGCTCTAGCCGTGTTCATCACTTCCAGGACGCTACTCAGTCATGTGCTTCACTTCCTGGACACTGCTACAGCTGCGAGCATCACTTCGGGTGCCAAGTGTGGCTCTTCATAGAGATGGATGCTTTCGATCTGTCTGAAGTCCCTGGGGCTCCAGTGAGGACACTGGCACAGATTGATGAACAATATATCCAAAATTTAATGTCTGGTGAGTAGAGAGCTGGTGTTTAAATCTATGCAGCTTGGTCTGAGCCTCTAGAATTAACAACTTCTTTATTCACACTTATGACATTTATTGTGTGTTTTCTTTGTGCCTACACTGTTTTAAGAGGTTGGTGTGGAATGTTTCATTTATTTGCATGACCCTGTGAAGAAGATTATTACTTCTGTTTTTTTAGTTGATAAAACTAAGATTCTTAAAAGTCACATGTGCCTGGTGTGGTAGCACACACTTAATTCCAGAAGGCAGAGGTAGGTGGATCTCTGTGAGTTCCTGGTCAACCTGGATTACACAGCAAGTTCCAGGCTAGGTAGGGTTACATAGTGAGACCCTGTCTCAAAACCAGAACAAAATGAAATAAAAATTAAAGATTCAAATATTCTACCCAAGATCAGAGATCTACAAATTAGCAGAATCAATATTCCTAACTTCCCTAACTATAACTTGTCTTCAAAATCATCCAAGGTGTATGCTCTTAGCTTCCTACAAACCAAATGGAAAATTACAATTAAATCATTTATGCTACTTTTTATAACCTCCCCACTAAATCATATCAAAAAGATATCTTGAAAACATTCAAAAGCAAATATTTTTAAAATTCAAATATTTACCTTAATTATAACTGGTGAGAAAATACTTCCTGGTAGAAAGGAATTTGTCATGTTCATAAACTAACGTTTGGGGCAGGTGTGGAGAACACTGAGGCATGTGTTTTGACTACAGTCCCTGGGAGGGTAGTAAGCTCTGAAGTTGAAAGGCTGTGAGTCAGGAGAGGCAAGGTGCAGACAAATGGTGGAGGGTAGAGGAGTACTCAGATCTGGAGCAAGCTTCCTAGACTGCTGGGCACCCGCTGGGAACACTGAAGGGAGACAGGGTTCCCAGGTGGCTTGGGGACATTCCTGGAACTATGCTGTGCCACATGGAAACTAGGGAGAGCAGAGAAAGCTGGGGCACAGCCTCACGTGCCCCGGAAGGTGTGCGAGGAGATTAGTACTGTAACCATTATGGTAGTTTCGTTGATAAAAATCCAGAGACTGAACATATACAGCAAGCAAAAGAGCAGCTGTTGTTCTCATGATGAGTGAATCTCCTAGGCATTGTGAGAAGGAAGGCAGCCACAGACAGCAAGATCTGACTTTGCATGACTATTTCAGTCAGGGTTTATATTCCTGCACAAAACATCAAGACCAAGAAACAAGTTGGGGAGGAAAGGGTTTATTCAGCTTACACTTCCACACTGCTATTCATCACCAAGGAAGTCAGGACTGGAACTCACACAGGGCAGGAACTTGGAGGCAGGAGCTGAGGCCATGGAGGGTCAGGAAGCTGCTGACCAGATTGCTTTCCCTGGCTTGCTCAGCCTGCTTTCTTATAGAACCCAGGACCACAGCCCAGGGATGGCACCACCCACAATGGACCTTCCCACCCTTGATCACTAATTGAGAAAATGCCTTACAGCTGGATCTCATGGAGGCATTTGCTCAAGGGAGGCTCCTTTCTCTGTGATAACTACAATTTGTGTCAAGTTCACAAACAAAACCAGCCAGCACAATGAACCAATTCATGAGAAGGGAAAGAAAGTGTTGTGGGGAAAGTCAGAGGGGTGAGAACCGTGGGAGCTCCTGGTGCTCATAACCTGGAGGAGCTTCTGTTCTGGATCCAGTCACACTGTGTTGTGTGACTTCGGTGGAACTGCATGGACACGCATGGACACACACACACACACACACACACACACACACACAAGTAGATGCATACCTTCATACAGAGAGAGGTTAGAGGTGCGTGATGCGATCTGCACACGGTCACTAGCCTTCCAGACACTAATGTTGTCATCTGTTTTATTCCGTGAGAATTTCTTATGTGCGTGGAGTGTGTTTTGAGGAAATTCATGCCTCACTCTCTCACCTTGGATTTCTTCCCGTCCCTCCATAATTTTTTCTCTCAGCTTCATGTGCTGTCAGCATTTTTTTAGGCCTCACCCCACAGTTACCTGGCAACAGCCATGTGTGCCAGACTCAGTATAAAAGGGGATGCTTGCCCCCTCCTCACTCTCTTGCTCTCTTACCCTCTTACTCTGTCTGTCTGTCCCTTCTTTCCCCATCCCCTCCACTCTTCCTCCTCCTCCTCCTCCTTCTTCTCCTCTTCCTCTTCCTCCTTCTTCTTCCTCCTCTTCCTCTTCCTCTTTTCCTCTTCCTCTTCCTCCTCCTCCTCCTCTTCTTCTCTCTCTCTCCCTTTCTCTGTCCCTACTACCCCCTCAATTCCCCTCCCCATGCCATAAATAAACGCTATTCTATACTATATCCATCCTGTGGTTGGTCCCTCAGGAGGAAGAGATGTCTCAGCATGGGCCTGCAGAGGCAACCACACACACACACACACACCTCACCGTACTGCGCCTCTACCCAACATATTTCTGGTTCTTCCTTTTCTTTTTTATAAAACACAAAATTCTTTGAAAACAAACCAAAAAGTACCCCCCCCACAAAACCCAAAACACAGATTAAACACCCAAAAGAGTCTATTTGGGACTGCCTTTATGCCCATGTCTGTCTCCCAGAACATGGCTAGGCTCACAAGGCCTGCGTCCATCTCTTAATATTACCAGCTCAGCTTTATGCTCTGTTACTCAGCTAAATATGGAAATGATAAAGATGTGAAAATACAATTGGAATGAGTGTGTATTGCTTTATACTCATGCAGGATGGGTGTAAGAGGGACAGGCAGACACACAGGTGGACAGAAAGACAGGCAGAGGAACAGACGAACAGACAGGAGTCTTGGACTTTACCTCTAAAGACTGGAGGAATAACGTCTATATGAATAGGTGCAATGCACGGCCACGCAGGATATAATTCCTGCTCTTTATCATCTCGGGTCTCCACTCACACCCTGTCAGCGCCTCTGGCCACTGGGTTTTGCACTTGGCCCTGAGATCTCTGCATATGTGCCAGTTTCTTCTGTGTTTGGCTGGCAAAAAAAAATATGGTGGAATATCTAGATGAGTCCAGGTCATGCATATTGTGTGTGAGGAAGTTGAAGGGAAATCTTGCAGAAGCACCTATTTAGAAGCTAGCTCTCAAATCTGATCCTTGGTGAAAACATTTTTTTAACAGCACCTTGTATCTGGTGGGAACCTCTAATGGGAATGTCATGGTCTCCCTGCTTTGTC
The DNA here is from genome assembly GCA_964023405.1 of Apodemus agrarius. Lineage (NCBI taxonomy): Eukaryota > Metazoa > Chordata > Mammalia > Rodentia > Muridae > Apodemus > Apodemus agrarius. The sequence continues at coordinate 5,152,547 of OZ030016.1, forward strand.
TCAAAGGTACAGCATTGGCAAGACAATTTTTAATAAGATTATTGCATGATTAAAACAGCTCTATTAATAATCGTGGAGACTTCCTAAATGGAGAATTCTCCTTTATTTTTCCTATAATTTAATAAAAATAAAAACATTTTTTTCTTTGCTTGAGCTCAGATTTTCTTCCTGGTTGGTTGATGATGTGTCTGTGACTCACTGAGCCAGTGGCATTGGTGGTGACATTTACCCGGAGGCGGAGAGAGGACAGAAGCTTGCATCTGAGGTGACTGCATAGGGGAGGAAATGATTCAGCCTCCCCTTGTGCGATGGAGGGCAAGCGGCTCCCCAGAGAGGGGCGGCTCTCTTCCTCCTCAAACATTTCAACACAGCTCCTCTGTTTCCACTCTCTGTCACCATTGCCACGGTTTCACATGGACACCAGAGAGGCAGGTCACTGTGACTTACCCACTTTCACACCAGAGAATGTTTCGAACTCAGGACCACTGGCAATTTTCATGCAGTGCACAAAGTTTTTTCATGTAGTTTACAAGAAAGAAAATTCACACATATGTATGTGGTTTATATCTCAGAAGCAAGCCGAGTTTCTTCTGGATTTTCTACCCTAGCAATCTATAGCTCTGACACAAGTATGGGTACTCTGGAAGGTATAATAAGTTACATTCCTGATAAAGGCACTGCATAACTGAAAATATTATAAATCAGACACTGCTAATATGACTAAGCTACTGAGCTTCACAGCTTAGTCAAGGGAGTACACAATAGAGTGTAGGCTGTTGACCCTCAAGGTAAATATTTAAAATACAGCTTCACCTGTATGCAGCTTGCTTCCACATCATAATAAACTCTAAAAACTGAATAGTACTATGCTGTGCCATCATATATCAGAGAACATTGGTGTAGTTTTTGGTGAGCAGGTGGTGCAGGCCAGGCTTGGGTACATTTATTGAGAAATAGGTGTAGAGTATTGAGGAGTTCAGACATAGATGAATAGAATTCCAACAGAAATAGATGACCAGGGATCTTTGGGAGAAAAGGGGTTATGGCATCAATATCAATAGCTACTATTCATAGAATACATAGTACACAATTCTACCACAACTTCATGTGCAATGTTAAAATAAAAGCATTCACCAAGGAGATATGGATGTTTATATGTCAGAGCATTTAGAATATCTATGTATAGACAGTATGCAAGTGCTCTGTGCTAATAAGATTTATTTGTTTAGAGACTGGGTCTTTGTAAACTGTCCAGAATGAACTTGAGCTCCAGGGCTCCATGGTCTCTCCCACCTCAGCAGACCAGCTAAAACCACAACCATTAACCACCCTACCTGGCTGGAAATTTTGAAGACATTTTTATGATAAAATATGTATTCCACAGAGAACTGACAAAAGATGGAGTAAGAGAGTTTAGAAGCCTTGATACGGATGGGACCAACATAAATGACCTCTCTAGAAGTGATGCCCTTGAGAATAGATTAGAAATGATGGGATTGAAAGCAGTGAGTACTGTTAAACAACAAAGCTAGCAAAAGTGTACATTGCTTATAGAGGGTTGTACTTTAGGCCAACAAGAGTGTTCACCCTCTGGTCTGGGGAAGGAAGATATTTTGGATGAAGAAAGGCAGTAGCAGGTGCTTTGAGAGAATAACTTTGGACTGGGTGGGATACATACATACATTACAAACATACATATATATATATATATATATACATTACATATACACATACACACATACATGCATGCATATATACATACTATACATCATTACATATATACATACAAACACATACATACACACATACATGCATGCATACATGCATACTATACATCATTACATATATACATACAAACACATACATACATACATACATATATACATACTTAGATTAGAAAGAAAAATCATTTTGAGTAAGACTATGAATGACTTTGGTGGTCAGTTATATTTAATTTAAGAAGTCTATACACTTAACCAGAAACAGGATTGACGCCAAGGAAATTGAGCAGAGAAGAACTTGAACCAGAGTCTATGGGTTTCCTGGATGCTGTGGGCAGAGAAGATTGGTTTTAGAATTGTTTGCAAGAGAAAAAAATGGCTTTTAAAAAGTAATTTTAATCATTTGATTTTTTTCTGACTGTACTTTTACACAGAATTTTTCAATGATGTTTTTAAAATGTGTTGAATTTTAGTAAATTGAGAAATTTGGTATTCTGATCCAAGAGTAATCTGTATCAAAAATGATGGGAATTCTAGTAAAGCCTCTGAATTATCCTCTTGCTTTGTATGTTTTCTTAAATGAACACCAGTGAAAGACTGAGCCACGTTTATAGATAGTCACGTGAAGCGAAAACGTAAGGGTTCTCTGGAACGTCAGTGGGATGGTGTTTTGCTAGAGCAAACACATGGAGGAACATTTTGTCAACATGGACACAGGTGCGAGAGGCTAAGGCAGACTCAGGAAGGAACTCTCACTGAAGCAGACAGGACAGAAGATGCTCTGCTAAAGCCAGCACGTGAAAGGACACATGATGAAAGATCCATTGCAGATGACAGGCATGTATTGATACACCTTACAATGCATAGCTGAGCTGCATTTGCCAGGACGCCATGGAAAGAAACACACCAAAAGAACTTCTAGTGGTGTGCTGCAGTTTGTTTCCACTTCCAAGGACTTGAGTTGATTGGATGCGTGTGCTGAGGCGAGGCACGTGGAGGACACGTGATGTTCGGAGGGCAGAAAAGGACTCCATGGAGTGATGGAGACCGAGCTTGGCTTGCTGGTACAGCTAGCTGTGCAGGGCTTGTGGGTCTCGAGGAGTCTTTGCTGATCTTCACTTCCCTGAGAGAGGTACACAGCCAAGAACTTCTCCTGGTGTCCCTCTGGGTCCCTCCTGCTGACTCACACCGATGCTAAGGCCTGGCTACGTCATGTTCCCGCTGTTGCTATCCCAGCTCTACGAAACTGGACTGCTTGGTGTATCCGTGAAATATTTGTGAGTGGATTGAGCTGCCGCTGCCTGGTAAGCTATGAACTGAACTGCTGATTTCCAGACAACACAGATGGGAGTTTCTCCAAAGAACCTTTCTAAACAGGTCCACTTGCCCATATCCTTTCTTTTCCACTACCTCTGGTGGGTGATGGGTTACAAGGAAGGTTAAAGTGTTTAAGAACCATTATGGCACAGGGGAAAGTTTCTGAACAGAACAACAATAGCTTATGCTCTAAGATCAAGAATTGACAAATGGGACCTCATAAAACAGTTTCTGTAAGGCAAAGGACACTGTCAGAAGGACAAAATGGCAACCAACAAGTTGGGAAAAGATCTTCACCAACCCCACATCCAACAGGGGGCTAATATCCAATATATACAAAGAATTCAAGAAGTTAGACCCCAAAGAACCAAATAACCCTATTAAAAGTGGGGTACAGAGTTAAATAAAGAATTGTCACCAGAAGAAATTCGGATGGCTGAGAAGCATCTTAAGAGATGTTCAACATCATTAGTCATCAGGGAAATGCAAATCAAAACAACCCTGAGATTCCACCTCACACCAGTCAGAATGGCTAAGATTAAAAACTCAAGAGACAACAGATGTTGGCAAGGATGTGGAGAAAGAACACTCTTACACTGTTGGTGGGATTGCAAGATGGTACAACCGCTCTGGAAATCAGTCTGGTGGTTCCTTAGAAAATTGGGCATGATGCTTCCAAAGGACCCTGTCATACCACTTCTGGGAATATACCCAGAGGATTCCCCTGCATACAATAAAGACCTATGCTCCACTATGTTCATAGCAGCCTTATTTATAATAGCCAGAAGTTGGAAGGAGCCCAGATGTCCCTCAAAGGAGGAATGGATACAGAAAATGTGGTATATTTATACAATGGAATACTACTCAGCAATTAAAAATAATGAATTTATGCAATTTGTAGGCAAATGGTTGGATCTGGAAAATATCATCCTAAGTGAGGTAACCCAATCACAAAAGAATACACATGAAATGCAATCACTGATAAGTGGATATTAATGTGCCCAAAAGCTCTGAATACTCAAGGCACAATTAGCAAATCAAAAGATTCCCAAGAAGAAGGAAGGAAAGGACACTGGTTCTGAAAGACTGGATCTAGTTTTGTAGGAGAGTATCAGAACAGAGAAATGGGGGGTGGTGATTGGGGAATGGGCAGAGGGAAGAGGACTTATGGAACATATGGTGAGGGGGGAACTGGGAAAGGGGAAAGCCTTTGGAATGTAAGCAAAGAATATAAAAAATTAAAAAAAATTTAAAAAAAACATAAAGGAAGTATACAACAATAAATTGATGTGTATATTGTTATGAAAAAATAAGATTTGAAAAAATTACAAAGTTACAGTCACGCTTTTATATTTTAAAATGGACAAAAAAGAAAATGAAATGTAGATAGAAATAGTGTGTGTCAGAGCAGCCAGGGCCAGAGTTGGAAGAGGGTGTATTAGCATTCTGTCTAGGCTACGCCCCACAGTTACCCTGCTAAAGTGAGGTAGGCCTGACCTGCTATAAAGGGGCTGCTTGCCCCTCCTCTTCCTCTTGCTCCTCTCCAGCTTTTGCTCTTCCCTTCCTGCTCCTGCCCTCCCCCCATTCCTTTCCCCTTCCCCCTCCAGGAACAACTGACTCTCCCGCCTCCTCCAAAAGATGGACGTGGAGCTTATCTGGGGTTTCTATCTATGCTTCCTCCCCGGCTAAAGTTCAGGGAAGTCTGGATTGAGCAAGCGTCTCAGACCTTGTGTATCCTTATTCCTCTTCCTTCTGCTTTCCATCTCACCTTCCTGTACCTGTCCCCTGAAAGCTCAGGTCTGTCTTTGGCATCTCGTCTTGTGTACTCCATCTCATTCTTAGATCTAAAAGCACATTTGAAGTGTGAGTGCAGATAAAGGACCAGCGTAACAAAGTATCCATAAGGACCAGCGTAACAAAGTATCCATAAGAACGAGCCCCAGTCAAGTACACTGTTCAGCCAAGTATGCCATTTGGTTAACTATGCCATTCACCACACACCAAGGAGCTACAGACTAGAAAGACTGGGACTTCGTTCCTGCCTTACTAAGGCTGGCCAGCGAAGGTGTGGAGAAAGTGAGGGCAGATGCAATCAAAGAAATGCAAGAGGTTTGGGGAGCATTGGAGAGCGTAATCTACTGGAGTGGAAGAAGGAGCAGCATGGAGATTTCTAGAAGGGAAGAGTAGATATATGGGACAGAATGGGGAGGGGTAAGCAAGCCAGAGGAGCAACACGATGTCGGGGAAGGATGTGTGTGTGTGTGTGTGTGTGTGTGTGTGTGTATGTGTGTGTGTGTGTGTGTGGTGTGGTGTGTGTCTGTGTGTATGTTCTATGTTACCAGTTGACTTTCTTGAACACAATTCAGTTCCTCATTGAGAAGAAAGGACTTAACCCCTGCAGTCTTAACTGTAACTCTGGTTATGATGAAGATGAAGGAAGGAGCTGGGACTGGGCATGGAGGGTCCTAATCATGCACAGTCTGGAATGCAGGAATAGGGGTGCACACACCCCTGGAAATGCCCCTGGCCTACCATAGGCAGTCCCTGGGACTTTCATGGAGGGCTAGAACACACACATCGGAGGTGTGAATGAATCCAGCTCTGTCTAGTGTGGCGTTCTCCAGCTGTATGGTTTCCTCCAGTAACTCGTGAGCCTCCCTTTAAATGTTCTGAAGGGGCTGACTGGCGTCCCTTCCCTTCCCGTTTCCCTGCAGCAGATTAGGCATTAGATTTGTGTATGACCAAAAGACCCACTGACTTTGATGCCAAACCCAGTGTTGTACCTGAAAGTAAGACTCCTACCATAGACAGTAAACAGGAACTTCTGGTTCATCCCACATTCCTTCTGCTTTCTTTAAGGATATAAGGACATCCAGGTCCAGGTCCAGTTTCCAAGAACACCAACACTCAAACACTACGGAAAGTCTATTTCCCTGTTATTTCTTGGGCAAGGTTGGCACATTATAGATTATGAAATACCCAGGTTTTCATTTGCTTTGCAGGTCATGAGATTGTACTCTAGAATTTTTAAGTAAATGGGAAACTATGGTGTGGATATGCTAAGTGAATGGGAAATGTAAAAGAAGCTTCATTTGACAGGCCATTAGATGTCTTGGACCTCTGCCACATACTAAAAAGTTTTCTGTTGAGATACTTTTCAGGTGGATGATTTGGATGAAATGACCATATTAGATCCTCCTCTCAGATCCATGACTTCTCTAGGTTTCCAGTGCCAGGCAAGATTAATCAATCATTCAGGTAATCTTTGCCTTCAAAACTCTTGTCAAGAACTACTCCAAATATCTGCTTAGAGTGTTATACTCCTAAAACAAGTTCTAGTGACTTTGGAAGGAATGAGCTTGGGTCTACTAACTAGCTATAGAGTCTCCTGTGTTTTATTTCATTTTCTATAACACAGTAGCTAGTCTTGTTGGTTGAAAACAGGGTCTTCCTGGATAGATCACACCAGGCCAGCACAGTTCCCAGGAGAGAGGTCCTTTATTGAAAGAGGGGAAGAAGCAAGGAAGAGAAAAAGAGAGATGGGGTCCGTGTCTTTTATCCGTAATGTAGGTAAACTCAGGTGATGACATGCTCAGGTGATGCAGGTGAGACATGCACAGGGGGTGTACAGTGGTTGCCATGGCAATGGATACAGGAGGGTCCTGCAGCCTAGGTATGATGTCATTGCTGCATTAAGAGGCTGGCTGTAAACAGCTTCTGATGATAACCAGTCTTCCTTGACTAAAGCTAGCAATTTTCTGTGAGACCCAAGTTATTTAGTCGCTACTTTCCTATCTGCTAATTGGCTGCAACTATCATCCCTACTTTACCGTATTGCTGCCCAAGACAAAATGAGTATTTGATTAACCCGATGCTTGATGCATAAAACAAATGATCTATGAGCATGGGTGGTGATTGTTGGTAGTACGAGTAGTTTCCTCTGGTCCAGGTCAACAATTGTCCATGCTTTCGATAAGGATACAATCTCTGGGTGTTCAAAGTGAGGTCAACCCTTTTTCCTGCTGCTCTCAAACTGTTTAGCCAAATGACTCAGCTTTCCTGTGCCTCGGTTTACCCACCTGCAAAGGCAGAGTGATGAGGATTTATCCACACAAGGACCTTGATAGAATGTCAGGCACGCCGTCGCTCCTTCTCTGCTCCCTCGCTTCATCTCGCTTTCTGGTCCCCTGACTGTCACTAGTCTAAACAGAATCATTATTCTGAAAGAATCTCCTCTGCCAGGGAATGAGGAAATACCTAAGTGCTTACAGGTCTGAGAAAGACTTGCAGGTCAATCAGTCACATCCAGAGTATCTAACTCTCTCAGATAAATATTTTGCTGAAACCGAAAATTACATGTTTGGGCTGAAGAAGAATTCATGAGGAAGGGAACAGAGGACTCTCGGGAACGTCCACACAAATAGGCAAGGATGTGGCTTGGGTTTGCTCCCTCACCTACAGAGGTTCACTTCCCTGCCCTCCTGGCTGGGAAGAGTAGGCTCTGTGTCACAGCCCATGCCCTCCCCTGTCCTGCCCAATGCCACCTCATAGGCGAGCGCAAGTCCCCTGACAGTTCCCGGGATGTAATGACCTTGCGATCTCGCGGCTCCACTAGCAGGAATATGATATTGTGAAAACAGCTCCCACACAGGAAATTGGATATTTGGCGCCTTGCCCTGACTTCCATCCTGATTTACTCGCTGACCTTGGGCAAGCCATTGCTTTTGCTGCAGTTCTGTGAAGTGTAAAATAGACTAACGTCTATCTCTCCAAACTTGTGGGGTTATTACGAAGACTGAACATACACAGCCACTTAGAAATTGTAAATACTTTCATCCATTTATTTTAGCATAAGAAAACAAGGGGGTAAAAGACAGGAAAACTTGAGATTAAGTTCCCTCTGACCCCTGCTGACCTTGAGTCTTGTATAACTCCCTTGCTCTTTCTGAATCCTAGTTTCTTTAGTTAAGAAGAGGTATTGCATGCATGCAGGTTCAGGTAAATCAGTAAAACGATGATTGCTAATGTTCTTGACAGACTTCCTTTACTTCACCCTCCTCCCTTCCTCCCCTTCTGTACTGACCTCCCTCCCCCTTTCCCAAATAAAGCCCTCTCCAGGATCCCCTCCTGCCAGTGCTCCCTCCTCACGGCATGATATCCCCTCCTCCCTGCATGGCGCCCCCTCCTCACTGCATGGTGCCCCCCTCCCTGCATGGTGCCCCTTCCTCACTGCATGATATCCCCTCCTCACTGCACAGTGCCCCTCCTCACTGCATGATGCTCCTCCTTACTACATGGTGCCCCTCCTCCCTGCACAGTGCCCCTGCTCCCTGCACAGTGTCCCACCTCCCTGCACAGTGCTCCCTCCTCCCTGCACAGTGCTGCCTCCTCATTGCACAGTGCCCCCTTTACTTTCCTGGTATCTGTGCTCACTCCAGCTTATATATTCTCATATGAAGATTTGGAACTAGCAATTACAGATGAAAGATTTAGCACTTGCCTCTGGGCATGCACATACATACACATACACATACACATACACATACACAAACACAAACACATACACATACACAAACTCAAACACATACACATACACATACACATCATATACAGATACACCATATATACCATATACACCATATACACCTACTCCATATATGCCATATATACCATATACATATATATGGTATATATGTATATGTATGTATGTATATGGTTTAAGTGAAATTCTAATTGGGTTGATAATGATTTATATGCACACACACACACACACACACACACACACACACAGAGCAATTAACAGCAACCCCATTAGAGTTGTTGGTCAGAGGGACTCCCCACACAACGCAGGCTATTGCTATCACCCTTGCTTGCTTCCCAGAGGTTGAAGGTAAGTCCCTATCACTGAAGACAGCATTCACTTCAGACACAGGCCTTGAGGAGCTGAACTGGATCTGACCTGGAAGTCTATTCCCTGAGGACCAGATCTCATAGAGCTGCAAGCTGCCAAGGGGGTAGAGCAAGTAATAGTCCTACCCAGCCAGGATGCCTGTGAGCTACAGCAGTGTCCACTGTGTCATGATCCCCCTAAGAGTGCGATACAGGCTAGTAACATCATGGATCTTGGAGAACCTACCACCGTCATTATATTTCTATCTGAATTCTCAATATTAATCCTTCCTCCCACAGGTAAGTGTAGCTCTCACCCCTCATCAAAGAGTTTCCTTTTTGCAACAGATGGAAACTCTTATAGAAAACAATACGCAACCAAAATATAGAAAACAATTAACCATGGGGTGCTTAGCTCCAGTTGATAAATCTAAAGCACAGTTCGAGAGCCCAAGGCCCAGGGCCCATCAAAGAAGAAGAGGCAGAAAGACTGTAAGAGCCAGAGGACCAGGGCATTAATCTTCCTAGAAGTCACAGGGAATCTTCACCCACGATACTGCAATAATAAGGCTGCCTGAACAAGACATGAACAGCATACCACCAATAGACATGCTAGCACAGAAGAGGTAAATCTCATGGGGCCCCACCCATAAACAAGGAATGCTGAGAAGGGGAGAAATTGTTTTTCTCAGGAAAGAGAACCCTTAATTGGTTATCCAATACTAAGTGGTCAGCCCTGAAATTATATATTATATACATACAAGTAACACTAGGTGGACTGTTTCAGATATATTTATATATTTAGGTATTATTTCTATACACACACACACACATATCAGTATATATTGCATGACAATATATTGCAAGTAAATACACACACATATATATATATATCATATATTGCATGACAATATATTGCAAGTAAATATACACACACATATAGCAGTATATATTGCATGACAATATATTGCAAATAAATACACACACACACACACACACACACACACATATATATATATATATATATATATATATATATATATATATATGGTTATAACAAAGAACTAGAGGCCATGAATTTAAGAGGGAATTGGTGGGAAGGAGATGGAAAGTATTAGAGGAAAAGGAAAGGGAAAATGATTGTAATTATAATAAAAACCAAAATGAATAAGTAAATGAAGTCTAATAATTAGTTTGTTATGTTGTTTGTGAGTAACAATGAGATGAAAGTTCTACAGTGGTGTGCCTCATTTCTCCTGGGTTGGGAGGAGTCCAGCCTCAGGATCCACATAGAGTCCCCACTGACATCAGGCAGAAAGATGTAGAGGCTCCTTGAGACTGCCTGGCTCTAGACTGACTTTCTGATCACCTCAACTGTCTCTTGTCACAGTCTACATATTGTCTTCAGTAAAGGCCCAGCTAACACACTGACTAGTGGCTGTGTGTTTAAAAAGAGATGTCTTGCCGTGATATGTTCAAACAGCTAAGCAAGGAAACTATGTTTTTGTTCCTTTGATACGAGTTGAAGGGGGCAGAGCATAAAGTCGAGGAGAGAAAGGACCCTCTCAGGAAGGATGTGGTGAGATGGTGTAACCAAGACAAATTCCATGCGAGGAAGATGACAGATTCTGCTCTGGGATTGTCCGCAAGAGCACCCATTTGTCTGGGCCAAAGATTACACGTTTGTGTTGGAGTCTATATGCACGCTCCCTTCCCGGTTCAAAAACATTGACAGAGCTAAAGAGGACTGTTGGTTCCTTCAGCTAAATTACAGCTTTTGTTTGGCTCGGGAGGCCACTTGTAAGTATGTTCCCCATACCATGTGGCTACTGTTCTTGCGGTCGCTTAAGACCATTGGCAGAGCTGAGAAGCAAGCCCCACCCCTCACCATTTAGTGAGTTTGTGGTCATTGCCTGGGAGAATTCAGACTTCTGAATTTAGCTTCTTGAAATGGATATTAGCTGTCAACAAGGTTCCAAAATGTCTTATTTTTTTTTCTGTTGTAAAATATTTGATTGTGAATTTCAAATATATACAAAGTATAGGATTCATAATGAATCATCATCTACCCCTTGGCCAGCCTCACCAGTCAGTTTTTGCTGGATCTTGTTTCTTTCATACTTGAAGTTATTTGAGGGTTCACTTCTCCCACCCAAATGACTAACGCATGTTCCAGGCCTAAAGGCATTTTTGTAATGTGGACTCCTTTAAGATTGGGGCACACCGCCACCACCACCCCTGCCATCATTGTCCTGAGACTTCAATTAATCCTCCTAAGGTCTTCTAGTTCCTTCATTTTCCCTTCTCATCTTCATTTCATGCTGGGGTGATAGCTGGCTCCCAAACCCAACTCCAGAAGAAACTCGAATAACCACACCTAGACCGTGCATGTGCTTCCGTCGTAGGCTAACGGGCCGCACAACCAATCAGGGCTTCCATCCCTTCCAGACTTCCGGACTCCCCGCTTGGTCCTTTCCCAGCATGCTCCTGGAGCTGCTGTCAGAACAGGCTGTTAAAACAGCAGTTATCCAGGCTGGCTCTGCCTGATTGACCTTCTGAAAAGCAAATTCTTGTTTCTTTCCCCACAATTTCTTGTTTTGTTAACTAGTCTCTAGATCATACCTGGTATGTCCAGAGTCAAGCCTGTGTTCTGGGGCTCCAGTAACAGTTTTATTTATATCTTACTACACATTTATATTTTACTACATATTTACAAATAAGGACAAAGAGTGCCATTGTGATATTTGGAAATGACCAGTAACTAAATTTTCTGAATTAACTGGGAAATATTTTGTTTTTATTCTCTTTGAAACAGGATCCAAATATCACTCCCGTACCTCTGTGTAAGTCTCTTGGTATGGGGAACTTTCTCTCCTTTCCTACTTTTTAGTTTCTTGGGAGAAAAAAAAAGGATTTTTTAAAAGTCCACTTTAGCTGATTGCATCTTCATGATATCATCTATTTCTAAATTTCCTGTGACTCGTAGTGAGTGGTAACCACTTGCTCATGACTGTTCAAGCAGTACTCTTTCACAGGTAATTGACATATTTTATCAAGAAGGATATGGCTTCTTTCTGCTCTGGGTTTCACACCACACACTGATTTACTGGGATTTTAGAATGGTGAAGTTTTCATTGACCTTTAACCTCTTTGGCAACAATATAACTTACACTCAGTTTCTCTTTACCTAATAAGAACTACTTACAGCCCTTAGTCTCTGTGTTGCCCAGTTTTTATCAACCTTCAGCTGCAACTAAATTAACACCCATAGATTTCTACTAAGTTCCCTGACACCTCTGAATGAGTTCAGAGTCATTGTGTTGCTTCCCTAATATAAAAAAACAAAGTAATGTATTTGCTCTTCAAGTAACAAATTAATATTTAAACTCATAGAAAAAGGTCATGGATTAATTCAAGTAGCTTTTACCTCTAGGAATTTATACTCATCTGATGACAAAGACTCATGGTCATAACTGCTGTGCATTCCACTGGGGAACTACAGTATGTAACACAGGTCTACAGTATACACAACATTATTAAGACAGCCCAGTATGCTCTGTCCCTCACCAGGATTGGGGCTGATTCTTAATGGACACTTGGTGTGTTGACAGTTTTTTAGAAAACTCAGGCAGACTCTAATTGGGGTAGGACTACCTTAGTCTTAACCTCTGGGTGTGAGGATCTTCTCATCCTTGTTTGTGAGTATCTGTGGGCTGCGTGTGTGCAATGTGTTATGTGTATGTGTGCATATGTATACATATGTCGGGTGTCGGGTGTCTTTCTTAATAATCTTCCACCTTATTTCTTGAGCCAGGATCTCTTACTGAACCTGGAGCTTACAATTTGACTAGACAGGCTGGCCAATGAGCCCCAGTTGGCTGTTAGTCTGCTCCTGCGGCTCTGGGAGCGCAGGTGTAAGCTGCCACACCTGCCTTGGGATTCAGAGTCATGACCTCATGCTTCAGTATTGTGTTGACTGCCGTTTATTGACTCTCTGTGCACTGACAGCAGACACTGTTCTGTCCATCTTCCCAAGGACGTAGGACACTATGAAGTCCCTCTTGCAGTGTGTCTGACTCTTTCTCAGGACCATTGCATGCTCCATCTATGTGGCTGGTTTTCATATCCCAAAATTTTCTGAAATACTACTGAAATAAGTTAATAGATCTTTTAAAAAAGAAATAATTAGGTTTTTTGTTTGAAGCAGAGCTATTTGGCATATTTTCTCAAAACTGAAAGCCAGGCGGTGAGAAGGCTTAAGAAGCCTGCCAGCTAGAGCGCAGCCCCTGGGGCCCACCCATGACAGGAGAGAACGGAATCCCACGGACTATCCTCTCACCTCCGCATGCCCCTGCACAGGCACACACGCGATAAATGCCTCCATGCAAGAAGAATATTTATAAACCCACGGAAATTTCCATAAGCTAAAACTCTACTTGAAGGAAATGTATTTCATAGATAAATTTCTAAAATTGCATAAACAAAATGTTCATGTAAGTATTATGTATAATTTTTAAATTTTGAAAGTAAAAAGAATCTCAGAGTTGTTTTTTTTTTTAATCAGTAAGCAACTGTTTATATAATGTTTGATTCCAGTCCAACTTAGGATTTATCCCATGGTCGGGCACCAAACCCTGACGCTCTTACTGATGCTATGTTATTCTTGCAGAATAACAGAGCCTAGCATGGCTGTCCTCTGAGAGGCTCTACCCAGTAGCTGACTCAACCGGATGCAGATACTCACAGCAAACCATTGAGGTCAGGGACCCCTACAGTTGAATCAGGGGAAGGATCGAAGAAGCTGAAAGGGAGAGTGACCCCATAGGAAGACCAGCAGTCTCAATTAACCCAGACTGCAGGAAAATCCCAGAGACTGAGCCACCAACCAAAGAGCATACACGGCCTGGTCCGAGGCCCCCAACACAGATGTAGCAGAGGGCTGCCTTGTCTGGCCTCAGAGGGAGAGGATGAGCCTAATCCTGTAGAGAGTTGATGCATCAGGGTGGGGGGTGCCCAGGGAGGGGGGCATCCTCTCAGAAGCAAAGAGGAGAGGGGAAGAACTCTGCAAGGGGGGACTGGGAGGGGGCAACATTTGGTATGCAAATAATTAATTAATTAATTGGTAATAATATAAAAAATCCTAAAGAAATGTTTGATTCCTATAATGGACTAGTATGGAGTTTTTACAAAGTATGAAGTAAATGTATTTATTGTCAGACTGTGAGTCGTATAATTGGAGAGAATGCAATTATTTTTACACAACACTACAGTGGAATAAATATATCTACAGCTTTACATCAGATGGTGAGGGGGAGTTTTGTGGGAGTTCAGTTCTTCCACAAGAGTCTTCCTGGCGACAGGTATCAAATCACAAGGAAAGTCCTTCTCTTAGTGCTAAATGCAATAGACCCAGGTCAGTAGGTAGCAATTAGGAATTTTATATTTTTGACCCAATGACCTCCTGTCATGGGAAGGAGATTCAACACTGGGCAGGATACACATTATGTAACTGATCCGGGGACTAATCGGTTCTCACTGGATCTAATGAGCAGCCTGGCAGAGGGGACACCTGACCTCCACTTTGACAGTTGCGCTGATGAGAGGTGAGAGGATTCTTCAGGTAAAGTTGACAGAATGTGAGTGTGTGCTTGGACAAAGCTCTCTAGGTGCTTTTGTTAGCGTGAAGGCCTTTCATAAGAGAGAAATGCAGGCAGAGTTACACAGACGCCTGCACGTAATGGAAGCCTGTTCCATGGTATGCAACAAAAACTTGCTAAAAGATGCCCAGGAAGGATCCTTAAAGAAGCAACTCCCTGACCTGGATTAGACTCAGGAAAGGGTCTTGAAACCACATTTTTAAGGGCTACAGATGTGAACAAGAAGAGAAGGAATCCCCTCGTGGACTCCAACTAAGCAAGCTTGCAGTGACCGCACAGGGAGCCGGGGAGGGGCACGCCCTGCTTTTGCTTGCCCCTGATGAGCTATTTTAATGAACTTAGCTGTCGCTCAGCACCTCTCATTGTCATAAATTTTCCACAGAGCAAGGAGCGCTATCAGCTGACCATCTTAGTCATCGGATGACCGTGTTAGCTTTCCACCTTTATAATGAAATTCTCCAGTCAGCTGTGAAAGTAGCAGGAAGCCAGCGGCTATATTTAGCAAAGACAAGAGCAACAAAGTCTCAGTGCTCGGAGGAGAGGAAAACAGAAGCCTGAGTTTCGATTAGCTCAGCCCACAGCCTTGCTCATAGATTTCCATAGTTTGTAGCTGGCCAAGGCAGAGGGGTTTGTGGCTTTTGTTTGTTTGTAACAGAAATCAAAGCCCAATAAACCAACGCTGAGGCTAACCTTGTGAGTATTTGGTACCGGCTTTCTGATTTAAAACATGGCAAAACTAGAAACGGCCAGAGAAGGATTCATAAATTCTCCTGTGAGATGTCAACTCCTTTACCTCTGAATTCTCTTCATGTCCATGACTTCCAGACATTCCAACCACGGTCAACGTTTTGGGTTGTGGTCCAAAGGACTTAATGAGATTGACAATATGACATTTCTACCTAAAAGAATTGCCCTCTGACCAAGTAGAAATACGCACCTACGCATTAGTTATTCAAACATTACGAGTTACTGTCGCTCCCACCAGCCACCTCCCTGCCTTCGTCCTGGACTCCCCAGCTCAAGGAGGAGCCCGTGTGAGCTATCTCAAGTGGGTGAGGATGACACCTAGATTTCTAACCACACCCCACTTTTGGATCACATTTTACTCAATTTGTTCCCCTAGATTTGAAATTTAAGAACACTATTGTGCTGTAACAGTGCTCAGGGGAGCAGAGATGACATGTGACTTCCTGCTACGTCTCTCTTTGGTACCAGTGACTTTCTGACTAGAGCACCGGATTCTCTGCATACTCTCAACCTCTCTCACCCAGACTCACTGAAAAGAGCTTAAACTCACAAAAGTTTGCTCATTATTTGTATTTTTTTCTCTCTGAATTTCCACAGTAAATGACTAAAAACAAAACAAAATAACTGACTATATTTACACTGAGGCCAACAACTGTTAATTGATTAATTTACCTAGTTATGAACATTTGTAAAGAAACCTCAGAATACTTTCAGATATAAACATAGACTATGTTGAACTGCAAATTACCCCCCTAGGCACAGGACACGTTGTTTCTCTGAATCATTTCCTTTTTGGTGGGCGACAGAGCCATGAACCTCAGGAAGGTAACAAGAAATTGGATCAAGGGAGGAGGCATTTTAAAAGTCAGTAAAATAAGGCTAAAGAATTAGCTTCATCTCTTATTACTTTTGTGAGACCTTCAGAGGTCGCTGGGAACAAAGATTAGTCAATCATTACCCTGAAAATGTGAAGCTCAAACCTTTACTTAAGACAGTTATTCTCTTGAAATGTTTTAGCACAAAGTGAGAGGAAGATTTGGCAGAAACATTTGGAATAGATTTGGGATCTTATAATAGATCTAAATTATGTTTGTGGACCACTGGCGATTCCAGTGTTCATTTTACTACAGAAACCTCTTCCTTCCTTTGCAACATTGTGTGTGTCTCTGTGTGTGTCTGTTTTCTTAATTATAACTGGATGTTTTTAAACAATCCACCAGGAAAGATTTGTGTCATATTTTAACATGCGTCTAACCCAAAAGCAACCACTATATTTAAAAAGGGAGGGAACTCTGTGGAGCCTAAAAGGACGCCAGAGCGGCATCCTCAGACTACCAAATATATAATTCTTCTCTGATTTATAAACAACTGAAGGAAGTCCCCAGAACTTCCAAATGGTTTGCTGTCCTACGTTCCTCTAGAGACTGTGCTCATGGTGAATATTTAGGAAACCTTTAGCTAAATCCTTCCAGAGGAAGCTTGTCCTGGCTTGGACCAGACTGTCATGGTCATCGTGGGGCAATGCGGAGATAAGGTGATGCTGTATTAATAACTTGTCACATTGCTATGGGAAGATATCTGAAAAATACACTTAACAAAAGAAGGGTCCACTCCAGCTCCCTGTCCGTCACTGTAGAGGAGACATGCCACAGGAACTCAACGTGACTGGCCACATCGCATCCATAGTCCAGACACCAGGAAAGAGTCCGGTCCTCAGTTAGATTTCTTTTAAGTAGTCTAGGACCCCAACCCATGCAATGGTACCACCCTCTGTCTGGATGGCATTCCCACATCAATTAACTAACTCTAGATAATCCTTCATAGGCATGCCCAGAAGCCTGTTTCCATGGTGACTCTAGAATCATCAAGTTAACAGTCAAAGTAGCCATCACAGGTGTCAAGTCTTGAATTTTCATTGAGAAGCTCTCTCTGGCCATCTTTATTTTCAGCAATCTCTGTGTGCCTTAGAGACTATCCAGCTGTTTTTCACAGAACCGTGTGTCCCTCTGTGTTACCGCTCGTATTTTATCATGATCTCAGTTAACTCATTTTCACAGGTACTTTATCTTTGTTTTAAGGGTTCCTACTCAGGTATTAAAATTCTTAAACAGCTTAACTCTAAATCCTCTACCACGTATAAGCACATGCTGTACAGCTATCAATTGCAATATTTCTAGAACAGAAAATCTGTAGATAGGCTGGGTTTCGGTTGCCGCTGGTTTCCTTATTGGCTAGTTTAAGTGCTTTTATAGCAATGAGTATTCCTCATAAAGTGCAGCCTCCCTTCTTCCTTTGGGAGATTTCTGGGAGTAGTGGTCTAGAGACAGTGTTAGCTGGACATAATGGCTCACTCTTAGAATCCCAGGACTTGAAGAGCTAGTGAAAGAGCCTTGGCATTAGTCTGAAGCCAACTTGGCATGCAGAGTAAGACATTTTTTTTTTAAGTTGTCGTTGACCATTTTTGTACATAGGTTGGGAATACCACTTCCTGAATTAAGGGGAAGAAAAGTAAAGAGCACTTGTTTTTCTAACAGTTCACTTTAAGTGGCCCTCTGCGAAACACTGTGTTTATATGGTTTGGAGTTCACATATTTAAAGTTACTCCTTGGGAAGAAGTCCATATTACTGAAATGAAAACAAAATCATCTAAAGTAAAAGTTGGCCATTGTTTATGCAAACAATTTTTCCCTCTCTACTCTCTGGCTTATTTTATGCTCTCCTTTTTGTTATAGATGACTTGAAATAAATTCAATAAGAGGAGATGGACGAATGCTTTAATAATAGTTCTAAACTCAGCTCTGAAACAGACTATGTCACAGAAGGAAAACTCACGGTCAACCTCAGCCTCATACTCCATAGAGATATTTACCAGTACACAGTCATGAAGAGTTACAGAAATATGGCTATTTGATAAAATAAAGAAATGTATAGAACACATTTGGTTCACAGTGAATAAAGACAGGAGTTCCCATTTACTATACTGCATATCATCTAACTTTGTGAAACCTTTTATTTATGTGCACAGAGAATTGGGTAACAATGTGAAATAAGGTGCTTCCTCTGCTTTTGAGGCAAGATTTTTGAAGCATAGCATCCTAATGCTCTGCCTGTCCTAGAAATCTTAAGTCCATGGAGAAGATGACATGTGACTTACTTTTCTGAACTCATGGATGGAGACTGAGGAGTAGAAACAAGATAGAATTATTTATGACACTAAAAGAAAACACTTGGAATAGAGTTCAGCTTAGATTTACTGGCTGGGAACATTATAGAAGGTATTGTGCTTCTTGCATTGGTTGGCATTTAAAGATAATGTAGAAATTGGAATTTAAAGATAATGAAGTTGCTCTTAGCAAGTCTCGTCTCTTAGCAAGTTCCAGTGTGTCAGAACAGGTTCTGCTTGTTAAAAGGAAATTAAGGAAAGGTAGAGATGTATTACCCAAATTACCTATTGTTGTTATCACTTTAGGAATATTTGAAGACATTTTTGTTACAGATTACCCTGCTCATTTTCTATGATGTGTAAACCTTCAATTCCCAAAGACTAAAGTCCTTTTTTTAAAAAAAGGCACTCTTGTAATACCCACACGGTCCTTCCTCTAAGGAACACTGCATCAACTCTGTTCTATGAGTCTTTCACAAACCACAAGTGTGAGGGTTACAATACTAAGCTGATAGCACTTCCCAGCTCAGGAATAAAAAGAATTTCAAGTTGGGTCAGAAGAAACATGTTATCAAGAAGAGATAGAAAAGCTTATAAGTGAAGCCAGTTTAGAGGTTTGGAAGGGTAGGTAACTGTACCAGTACACAGAAAAAGAAGTTGAAGGCAGAAAGAGGGCGGGATTGCAGCTCTTACAACTCAACCTGCAGTTGGCGGGTGCTGCCTGCCATCTGTCTTAACTTTGACTCCTACCCTGCTCACGCCTCAGACCCAGGGTCTTTATTTGATCTCGGACAAAGGGTAAATAAGCAATGGGTAGAGCTATTCTCACGTGTTCCCCCAATGTGTACCTTGAAAACTCTGCTAAATAGAACATATTGATCACTGAGAAGAAAAAATACTATTTAAATGCCAACGGCACAAGTATGCATGTATATAAGTAACCATTGCATCCAGAGGAGCAGTTACATTCAAAGCTGCCTTAGAAAAGAAAAGGCAGAAGTGGAATGAAGGCTGAGAAACACTAAGGTAGATAAGTGTCCGAATACACGTATTAAATAAGTACGGGAGCGGCCAACCGATGGCTGACCCAAACTGAGGCCCACCTCATGGGCAAGAAGCAATCCCTGACACTATTAACAATCCATTACACTTACAGAGCCTACCATAACTGTCCTCTGAGAGGCTCTACCCAGTAGCCAATGGAAAGAGATGCAGAAGCCCACAGCCAAGTATTAGATGGAGCTCGGGAAGTCTTATGGAAGAGTTGGTAGAAGGATTGAGGGGCCTGAAGAAGACACGGACTCCACAGGAAGATCAAGAAAGCCAATTAATGTGGACGCTTGGGGGCTCCCACAGACTAAATCACCAACCAGAGAATGAGCATGGACCTAGGCCCGCCACACATATGTAGCAGATGTACAGCTTCATGCGGGTCCCCCAACAACTGGAACAGGGGCTGTCCTGGACTCTGCTGCCTGCCTGTGGATCTCATCCTCTAACCGGGCCACCTTGTGTAGACTCTGTGGGAGAGGATGCTCTTAGTCCTGCAGTGACTTGCTGTGGTGTGTGTGTGTGTGTGTGTGTGTGTGTGTGTGTGTGATATCCAGAGGGGGCTCCCTCTTCTCAGAGGGGAAGGGGAGGGGGAAATGGGATGAGGATCTGCATTAGGTGGTACAGGGAGGAGAGGGGGGCTGATATTGAGATATAAAGTGAATAAATTCATTTTAAAAAATTTAAAAAAGAGAACAATAGTCCCATTTTAGTTAATGAGGGACACCTTGTCAACCACAAATGCATACCTCACCATGATCAGTTTTCTAAGGTAAAGATTAAGAACTTAGCTAAAAGTTTTAAATGCCACGGAGTGATCTTATGCTTACATAAGTGACCTCTGGGAGTTAGTAAATGAGTGGGGAGGGGGTAGCAGGCAGAAAAAGGTGTGAAATAACCATCTAGGGGAGGCAGGCACTTCCCAGAGGTAGTTTGGAAATACACCAGTTAAAAATAAATAATGCTTTCTGTAAATTTCTTTCACAACCCTGCTGTAAGTTACAATGTGATCATAACTTGGTCAGCAACTTCTATTCTCAGCATGACTGGAAAACCTTTCACCTCAGCCTCACTTTGGGGAAAAAAAGCCTTAGCTCTACTGTCAGACCTCTTCCTTTCCGAGTTTGACTATGCTTTCCCTTTTTATAAGACGTTTCATAGAAATTCCCGCTCATTTATCCAAGTGTCTGTTCCTCCGGGGTCATTCCAACTTTCCACTGGATTAGATCTCTATGTCCAAACCAAGGCTGACATGGTATCAGCACAAGGAGGGAGTCCCTGGCAGGAGGCTTTTGTGAACATTAAAGACAAATGGTTGTTGTAAATGGTTTTGTGACTCATTTTCTCTGGACTTCTCTGATTTTCTCTGACTTCTAAGTACTTAATATCAATTACAACAAAGCTGGCTTTCCTTTGGGAGCTCTCAAGAATGTCACACAATCTTCTCAGGAAGTATAATCTAAGAATTTTTGGTTGTACTGATGGATTAGAAATAGGGTAACATCACTGCAATACTCTGACCACAAGCAAGAGGCAGATTTGAACAGCACTACAAAGACCCTGCACTATGGGGGGGGGGGGATGAGAAAGCATCCAGATTAAAACTTAAAACTAAACGCAGTGTTGCCTCTGAAAAAGGAGGTGTTTGCACAGTTCCCCCACCGTGTTTCCCCATTTCATCATTTTGGTGCATAGGTTAAGTTCTGCTGGACCAACTAGTTCCGGTTCCAGTGCTATTGTAGCAAGACATAAACGAACAAACCGATTTCTAGCCAGAGAGAAGGGACCATTTTTTGAAGTTGCTTCCGGGAATTTGAGAAACTCTGTCAGAGCTAGTATGCCCCTTTAAATCACCACGCAGTGCCCCAGCAGCACATGCTAAGAATACAAAGTAACCACAGGTTGTCTAATAACTGATATTTTTGTGACCGTCTGTTGAATAAGATGTGGCGGCCACAGGAAGCCAGGGAATGAGGTGAGACAGAGAGGAGTTGGTACAGGTTTTACCCACTGTTTCTGGGAAGGTTTGTATACAGTGGCCTTTACAGTGTTTGCTGAAACCCACCCACAGAAGGAATGTTCTGTTCTGTTTGAATTAGAGGGGGAAACGAGCTGACGTTTCCGGGACTTCCTGGTCTGCTTCTCCAGCCTGGAAGAGGCTCTGTCCCGCCCCCGAGCCGGGCTCTGCCTCTGACCCACTGTGGACATACCGCTCTGTTAGCTTGAAAAGAACATTCTGTTCAACATTTTCTTATCCTTTTGTAAAAAGAAAACAAATAATAGAAAAGTAAGTTTCTGCTGCAGAGAGGAGGGATGAAGACCAGCGAGACTGGTTCTGTGCAGGCCTGTGAGCTGCACAGGGCTGGCTTCCAAAGTCTGAGGGCTCAAAACAGGCCCATATGGCCAGGCGGTGGTGGCACACGCGTTTAATCCCAGAGACAGAGGCAGGCAGATTTCTGAGTTCGAGGCCAGCCTGGTCTACAGAGTGAGTTCCAGGACAGCCAAGGCTACACAGAAAAACTTTGTCTTTATTTATAATAGCCAGAAGTTGGAAGGAGCCCAGATGTCCCTCAAAGGAGGAATGGATACAGAAAATGTGGTATATTTATACAATGGAATACTACTCAGCAATTAAAAATAATGAATTCATGCAATTTGTAGGTAAATGGTTAGACCTGGAAAATATCATCCCGAGTGAGCTAACCCAATCACAAAAGAATACACATGAAATGCAATCACTGATAAGTGGATATTAATGAGCCCAGAAACTCTGAATACTCAAGGCACAATTAGCAATTAAAATGATTCCCAAGAAGAAGGAAGGAAACGAACCTGGTCCTGAAAAGACTGGATCCAGTTTTATAGGAGAGTATCAGAACAGAGAAATGGTGGTGGTGGGGTGATTGGGGAATGGGCAGAGGGAAGAGGACTTATGGGACATATGGTAAGGGTGAAACTGGAAAAGGGGAGAGCCTTTGGAATGTAAACAAAAAATATAGAAAATAAAAAAAAAAGTCAAAAAAAAAAGAAAGAAAGAAAGAAAGAAGGCCCATACATGTTTAGAGTTGTGAATAGAGTGCTTTAATTTAAAAAGAAATTGGAATATATATGTAGGCTAAAGATTTATGCTTTATATACATATATTCCATATATATTGCATGTATATATTCCATACATATATACATATATTTCATATGTGTTTGTATATATATATGTATATATACACATACACACATGCACACACATACACACACACATAGAGAGAGGGGGGAGCAGGGAGAGAGAGAGAGAGAGAGAGAGAGAGAGAGAGAGAGAGCATATATAAAATTGATGGTCTTATTCATGGTAGCCAACGTGCTCTTCCAGTGAGGTATACATCTACACATCAGCTTGAAGTTCTTAATAGTCATTTTGAGCTGGTGATCTGCATAGAGTCATGATGGATGCTCTGAGCCATGTGCTCCTGCAGGTGAGATGTGCAGAGCACAGGATGGAGTGGTAGATATTAGAGTGCTTTCCCCAGCTATCTGAACATGAAAGCCTGTGTTGCTTATACCAGGAGGCTCATTACGCAGTAGGTCCTGTTTCTGTGTGGGTTTCCACAGGTTTTCATTCTATAAATAACAGTATGCCTGTGTTAGTCAGAACTTGCCAGGAGAATATAACTAGTACAAAACATGTAGATATGGAAGTGGAGGCTTCTTATGGGAACTGGGTCATTGATTTACGGGAGCTAAGAAATCCCCTGATACACTGACTGTATGCTGGTGGTGTGATTCAGTCCAGTTCTGAAGACCTACAACCTGGGAAGCTGCAGTGTGAGAGGCTGAGTCTGAAGGCCAGAGAACTCATGTCCTAGAGCATGGCTGGAAAGTACCCATTTCTCACACACTCCTGGACAGACTACACCACACACATGCGCGCGCGCGCATACACACACACACACACACACACACACACACACACTGGCATTCAGTGTATTTGGTTATCCTAATGATTTTATTTAGCTTGCTCATTTGAACTTTATTCTCTTTCAGAAATACTTTCATAGACCTGCGATGGCTGTTCTTGATTGTAAACTTGTCACAGCAGGGAAGAAAAACCCAAACTGAGAAACTAGCTCCAGGAACTTGGCCTAGGCATGTGTCTGTGGAGCGTTTTGCTGGTTGTTCGTTGATGGAGGAGGGCCCAGGCCACTGGCTGGTGCCGTCCTTCTGAGGTGTCCTGGGTTGCATACGTAAAGCAGCCAAGAGAGCCAGAGGCAGTGAACTGCAGCCTTGCTCCTCTCTGCTCTGCATAGCCCGGCCTCCAGGTGCCTGTGTGCCTTCCTTGGATGCCCTCAACAATGGACTGTAAGTTGCTTTTGGTACAGGTGTTTATCAAGCAGCAGAGTGTACCTAAAACAAACCCGTTCACCAATACGGTTTATAACCTATCTGGGTATCCATCAGCCCTGACAAGCAGACATCTAGTAATAATCATTGCAACATCCTTTGAGAGTTTACACATATGGACTGGCTATGGTAATGTAATGTGATGTGATGTGATGTGATGTGTGTGTGTGTGTGTGTGTGTGTGTGTAAATATAGCTGCAGCTACTCTGTGGGAGTTCATTTATGAAGAACCATGAAGTGCTTTTATCAGTAGTGGTTTGAAATTACAACACAGCTGTCAACTGTAGCCTACCCTGCAGTTCTCTGGAACCTTCGTTCTCAGTCCTCCTACCTCCCCGCATCCACTGGCCGTCCTCTCTCCTCAGCTCCTTCCCAGGCCCTGGAAGCCGCCATTTTACTGTCTGTGTTCCAAGATCAGCTCTCTACCCTAACCCTAACCCTAACCCTAACCCTAACCCTAACCCTAACCCTAACCCTAACCCTAACCCTAACCCTAACTCTTCATATTATAACTAAAATTGTGCAGAACTTGTATTTCTGTCCTTGAATTATTCATTGTAATAATGTTTGGTTTCATCCACGTTTGGAGGAGTGACACAATCCTGCCTTTATGGCTGTATCATATTTTCTGTTGGTTTATCTGTGGACATTTCAGTTGATTCATGTGTTGACTATTGAGAGCAATGCTGCAATGAGCATGTAAGCACATACGTGTCTTTAACACCCTGCTGCTTTCTGCCCCTTCAGATGCATACTCGGTCGTGGGATTCCTGGTCACATGACCACCCTATTTCTAGTTGTTTGGTGGCATTGCTTTCCATACTGGCTGTTCTACATAGCATTACAGGAATGGTGTGAACTCTCCTTTCTCTGTGTTCTTGCTAGCATTTGTTATGCTCTCTCTCTTTCTCTCTATTTTTTTATAATACCCTGAAATTTTAGGCTCTTACCTTTTGCCAAAATTGATAGCATGTTTTACCCATTATCTCTCCAAATACCTTTTCAACTCTGCCCTTCTCCCCTCGCCTCTGAAACCTAAATGATACAAACATCAGAGCCTTTGTAACCCCTCCAAGGTCTCTGAGCATCTTTTCTGTGGTTGTGTGGCTTCTGATGGTTTTCATGGGCCTTGCGTGTTTCTAGGATATTTCTCTCTGCTGAGACTTGGTAATCTTTCTCGTTTTATTTCCCAGCTTTACAATCCTTTCCTTGGTTCCCTCCTTTCATCTAGTCCACTGAGCTTTCAAACTACTCAGTAACATTTTTCCAGTCTAACGTTTCCGCGTGGATCTTCTGCTTCTGGACCGAGTCTGTCGATAGTTCAACACCTTCTCCCTGGAGCCTTTCTATGATTTCCTTCCCATGGGGCTTCCGGTCCTAACTTTCTTCTTGTCAGCGCTGATGTGTGTTGTTTACTGTCATGCCCTCAGGATGATGGCAGCTTTTCATTAGAGCCGTGGACGTATATATTCCGGAACATAGTCTGACAATGTGACTATGTGTGGTGTGTGTGTGTGTGTGTGTGTGAGAGAGAGAGAGAGAGCATGCATGTGAGTACACACACAGGTCTTCAGTCCACTGCACATCAATCTTTGAGACAGGTCCTCTCATTGGATCTTGAACTCACTGGTCATGTTACGGTCATTGCCTAATGAACTCTGAAGCTCCACCTATCTCCACTTCCTCTGTGCTGGCATTACAGACATATATTGTCATGCATGTCTGTTTATTTGAATGCTGGGAATCTGATCCCAGGTTCTCGAAGTTGCACAGTGAGCTCTTTACCAATGGAAGCATCTTCCCAGGAGCCCTGCATCCAATTTAGCTTCTGTTTTGGGGTGGCTTTCAGTGGAATCCCTGATAGGAAGGGATAGTGCAGGGACAGGAGCCTAAGCCCCCTGCTAGCACTCCCTCGACATCCACATACGAGCATGTGTGTGGCTGTACAGTGAGCTCCTCAGTAGGCAGGGCTGGCATTTCCAGCTCCCAATGACGTCCCCACTGGCACCATGAACAGGTGGCATCCTTACTTTGGGGCAGCAGTCACAGCCCTGATTCTCCCCCAGCCCTCCTAAGGCAGCAGGGCCTTGCCAGAGTGGGTGATGTCCAGGCTCCCCACACGTTCCCCACCGATGCCACACAGCTCTTAGGCAGGGATGACAGTCTTGGCCATTTCCTTAGCAGTTTGGCACAACCTAGGTGCTGGTGGCGATGGAGTTGGAACACCTGCACGGTTTCCTAAGGGCGGGAAGTCTAGACTTCCCTCAGCGCTGGCCTGCAGCGGTGGGGTCTCTTCCCTCTGTGGTGTCTGGCTGCAGAGGAATGGCTGTTGCCTAAAGTTTCCAGTCCTGCCCAGCTGTCCCTTTCCTGGTTCCTGGGGTGATGGGTGTAAGACTTTGCTGGGTTTTCAGTTTTATTTTTGTCTGTACTTGCTGACACATTAGCAGATGACATAGCTTCAAATGTGGGATACATAAGGGAAAGAAGAGACCTCAGATACCCACCACCTGTCACTCTTTGGATCTTAAGCTTCTGGTCAATAATTCCGTTCACTTTCAGGGTGGTTTTTTGGTTTGTTTTTAAATACGTCTAGGTATTTTAATTGCAATTACTAAGAAGTTTATACAATAGGACCCCTTCTTTCCCGTGAATGAAAGTAGTCTATTGTTCCTTAACTCGCCATTAATCACATTTTAATATTATTTTGGAGATAATCTGACTTTATTATTTGGTCATAGAACTGGCATTACAGACTTAGGGAGTGTTGAGAGCTCAGTAAGTAGACCTACTCTCTCTCAGAACAATACTACAAACCTACTTACAGTCAGCTACACTCAAAAGATACTGATTGATGAATTAGCTTCAGCCAACAGATACGCCAACAACAATGCACAGCATGGCACAGCTGAGATAAAAGTAGGGAAACATCTGCACCTTGAAAGGTGGGAATGACAGTTAATATATAGAATTACAAAATTAGAGCTCAAAACCACTGGGATGAAACAGCATTAGCAAATCCAACCATTTCATTTTGCTTCAGAAAGTGCATGATATCCAATGACCTCAGGATAGAGCCAGTTCAATACTGGGCTCTCACAGAGCAAGCAAATGTGGAGAAATGTTATACTGTGCTAGACGCGGCTGTAAACTTCCTCTGTACGTCCTTTATGTTTGGCTTCACGGTTTCTCTGCACATAGGGAACCGTAACCTAACTTCCTATCTGAACGGATACAGCCCACTCCTGCAGCAATGCAGTCACAGCCGCTGAACTCAAGTCCACGCCAGGTTAAACACAGCAGGTCGAGCTGGGCTAAATCCACATCACCTCTACTTCCTGCAGGTCACTTCCTTTTCTCTGTATGAAGCCAACCAGCGCGAGTTGTAGTGTGGAGCCTTTCAAACCGTTTCTGAGTTGCCGTGGCCTGATGCCAAAGCTGCAAATAAACCCAACTAAGATGTGCAAAGTCAGGGGTGCCTTAATTTTCTCTTTTGAAAGATATTGGTCATTTTAAAATTAGAAATTAAATAGAATTAAGAGAACCTGGTATTAGTTCAGACTGAATTTAGGGCCTTGGCACAGGCATCAAAACATAGACTTGTTGTAGATGTCAAGAAAGCAGGGGCTGCAGCTGCTCAGAGCATGCAATGCTACAGCAGACGCCCGGAGTTTGAACCCCAGGACCCACGTGGGTGGCTCACAGCTCCGCACCATCTTTTGGACACCACAGGCAAATGCAGAGACCTTACAGAAACCTACTTAAAGAGACCTTCTCCCCATATACACACAACGTAAAAGTAAAAATACATTTAAAAGAACTTAATGCAATTCAGGATTATTAATAAGAGTGTCCAAAATAAAGGAAGTAGTAACTCACACCGTGTGGTGCCTAATAATATTTGTAACACTGCGCTTGCCCAACTGGAGATGACAAGTGTATTTGAAGGTCCCATGAAAGGTGACGGAAGCTTGTTTAAGTGACCGTGGAGGAGGAAAGAAAAACGATGACACAAGTGGAAAGGGAATGAGTCACTCCACGCAGTACCACACGTGCGCAAAGCCACACATGCGCAGAGCCACTTACACAGCACCACACATGCGCAGAGCCACACATTCAGCCATCTCGGTAGGAAAACGCATGAGGGCTGGGGAGATGCATCAGCCTCTAAGAGCACTGACTGCTATTCCTGAGGACCCAGAATGCACAAAGTGGCTCACAATCACCTATAACTCTAGTTTCAGGGCATCTAGTGCTCTCTTTTGACATCCACGGCTTCTGCACACAGGTGGTACACTATATACTAGGGCATATTATATATATATATATATATATATATATATATATATATAATGTTTGTGTTGTAAATAATTATTTGTATAATATATGTAATATATTATATATAAATAAAGTAAATATTTTAAAAGAATAAGTATGAAAATAGAAGAATTGGGAGCAATTGGGGATAGAACAAAGGGCTTGTGGACCAGATGACTCTCAGGTTCCATTAAAGAGCCTACATATCTCCAAGGACTGAATCATGAGGAGGAAAGAACCATGGTGATGGGGTGTGGGGATGGGTGTGGGGATGGGGTGTGGGGAAGGGGCCAGCATCCCCAAACTGAGCATGGCTGGCTCTATTTTAATGAGATCCAGATATTAGTAAGAAAGAAGAGATATTTTTCAATTAAAATAAATTCCATCATTTATATAAGGAAACAGAAATGTGGGGTTTCCCAAGGAAAGGTACCTGAAGAAAGCTAGATGAAATTCCAGAGTTTCTTGTTCTAATGGAAGGGTTCTTGTTTCTGACTATGAAGTCCAAAGACAATGGGATTTGAGAATTATAAAAAGAACCAGTTTGCATTTTATTTATTTATTTTAAAGTTCATGCATGTGTGCTATATTTTATATTGTTCCTCTTAGCCTCATCAAATTCATAGCCTCTATCTATCTATCTATCTATCTATCTATTATCTATTTATCTATTTATTATCTATCATCTATTACCTACCCACCTATCTATCATCTACCTATTATCTATGTATCTACTCAGCTAGCTAGCTATTTATTATCTATCATCTATCATCTATCTATCTACTACCTACCCACCTATCTATCATCTATCTACCTATCTAATCTATCTATCTATCTATCTATCTATCTATCTACCTATCTTATCTATCTATCTATCTATCTATCTATCTATCTATCTATCTATCTATCTATCTGATATTATATTTCTGACCACTTTTAGGAACTAGAAGTACTTTCCCAAACCAATATGACCTTTAACTTCATTCTTAATACTTACCATAATGCCCACAGATAAGTGTGGCTCTCACCCTCATCAAAGAAACTTCTCTTTTCACCAGACAGAGACCACTACAGGGGGCCAGGGTCAAAGCACAGAGACCAGCTGATGGACTGTGGAGTGCACAGCCCCAGCTGACACATCTACAACACAATCCCATACCCAATGCCAGAGAACACAGTGGAAGAAGACCAGGAATTCTGCTGTGAGACTGTGACATCTATACCTGACTGGGAAGCTACAGCCATGAAACCACAACAGTACGGCAGCCTAAACAAGCCATGAACAACGGCAGCACCCGCGGACATGCCGACAAGGGAGGGGGAAATCATACGGCCCAACCCTTGGATGAAGACTTACGGCAACCAAGGACTGGCCGAGGCAGGGAGGACCAGTATCTGGGGATGAGCGCGTTTAAAGTTTTAAAACGAGTTTTCTATAGTGAGATAATTTCCAGAATTAATTGAAAACAAACAAACAAAAAAAAATCTCAGCGTATTTCAAAACGCTTCTTGGGAATCGAGCGTTTGCCACCTTCTGATCAAGCCCTGGCTGTCAGCTTTCCAGCAGCTTTGGAACTGTTCTTAGGCCAGCTGCACAGTGCCATCGCCTGGACACCGTCCTGAATTAGAGCTTCCTAGGATAACCAAGGAATGGGAAGCTTTCTGTGGAAGCACAGACGGTTTGGGGAGTTTGTTTTGTTTTTAATGAGAGAGCTTCTAGTGATTTACCTGGTCCAAGGTGGCCACCAACGTTTGGGGCCTGAATGAGACAGGGAGTGTCATGAGGGTAGACTCATGCAACACATGGACCATGAGTGATGAGGGGCTTACATGGCAATAGGCCTCACACCTAGGCTGAGAACAGCATCAATCAGGACGCGTGTGAATTACTGAGTGTCCACTGTAGCTTGGCTTTCCCGACATTCCTTAGGCTGTTTACATCGGCCCATAGCTGGACAAAGGCATTAGTGCAGAGCATATTCTACGATACAGTAAAATTAAAGGATGCCAAGAGGAATAGAAAGCCAGCTGTTGTTTTCTTACAAAACATGTAAGTACTGCAGAGATGGAGGACCAGAAGACAATAGAACACAGTTCTTACTTTGCATTTTTCTGTTTTTTTTTAATTTTACATTTTATATATTTACTTTCTAAAATTGATTGTACTATTTACATATATTTACTTTTATTTATTTTACTACTTTTATATGTTTACTTTCAGAAATTTACTTCTGTTGTCAGAGATATTATTTTACAAAATAATTTTATATCGGCGGTTCTTTAGTAAGTCATGGCTTAACAAGCGAGAGTGAGCTGAAATAACGAAGCTACTTCATTCACTTAGGGCTCTGAGCAAGCCTTGTGCCTTGCCCAAGAGTTGGAGAGGGCCTTGTTTCCAGGGGTTGCGTGAGGTCACAGGACCAAGGGAGCTGTCACGGGGGATTCTCCATCTTCATCCCACCTGGTGCTGGCTTTGAAGTCTGGCTGTGACCGGGCCCATGCCTGAGAAGGGCACATAGCTTTGGATAATCTGGACTCTTGTGGACCAGCGAACTTCAACACTAACCAAGGCTGGCTTGGTGGAGGAATCCCACACACTCAAGGAACACTACTCAAAAACTGCCGACTAAAGTAAGCAGCTCTGGTCCGCACCCGGAGCTTGGAGCAGCCTGAAGCAGGAGTGAGTGCCGCTTTAACTCCTTCCTGTCTTCTCCTCACACTACCTTCTGTCTTTCACAGAGCCACATAGTGTTGAGCAATTTGGGATGTCCTGTCTACCAACCATTCAGTACAAGACCAGCAGCACTTCACTGCTTGATAGCTAACAGGCCGTTTTGCACAGAATTGTGAGCTAGGGGAGACACACATACACTTCCAACAATGGCTGTTGCCCAAGAGCCTTGACCTACACCCTTGATACTCTTTTATTATTTATTGGTGTGAGATATCTATAAAGATCAGCTCTTTTCATCGGTGATGGAACTATCTCCCACAGAATCAAATTAGTAAGGAGTCTGGACTGCCCACGGACCTATGGGAGACCCAGAGAAGTGATTTCATAGTCACTGGAAAAGACACCCAAGGTAGTAATTTTAAAATTGAAATATAGTCATTCAAATAGAGTCATAGTCACTTGAGGAACTTGTTACAATAAAAACAGTATAGTCCCTACTCATGACCTTATATCATACATGTTATTCCAAGGCTGGTGCCAAACCACCCCAACAGAAGGAACACTGCTAAATGACTGCTTGATTTAATATGACACACCAGCCACAGCCTCCAGACTCCTGCTGCCTCTTTGTCCTAAGTAAATAAGCTTAAATTAAAATAATTTAACTTTTGTTACTAATCCATTAACAACCTAACCTATAAAAATTCAAATATAGCCAACAGCCACATTTCTAAGCATGGGACAAGCATAATAAACTACCTCATAATTTAAGGCACTGTCTGTTGAGTGGCGGGGTCCACTTGCAGGTCTTGGCCTCTCCTGTCCAGCACCCATGTATCTACAATGAGGATGAGTCCCCCTCTGTCTTGCTCTCTCAAGCCCCCTGCCCACCCCTGCTGCCTCCCAGTCCTCCAACGGAAGTGATCTTTCTTAAACTCTAAAATACATGCTGTACGATCTAAGGTCATCAACAACAAAGTTCTTATTTACTTGTAGAGGTCTGTCTGCATGCGTAACTCTTAAGGGACTCCTTTATCTATTTTCAGTGCTAAACCAGGCATCTCTGACCCCTCTCCCTTTCCCTCCCCCTCTCCTTCTCCCTTTCCCTCCCCCTCCATCTCCCTTGTTCTCTCTTTCCCTCTCCCTCCCCCCCTCTCTCTCTGTGTATACACACACAGGCACACACACACATCTATGTGATGTATATACATAGAGAGTATGTGTGTGCAAGGGTGTGCACATGCGCGGTTGTGTGAGTAGACCAGAGATTAGCTTTGGATGTCACGCTCAGCTGTTCTCCATCTTCTATTTTTGAGACAAAGTCTCCCGCTGAACTTGGAGCTCGTCAATACATCCAGGCTGGCTGACTGGCCAATGAGCTCTGGGGATTCACTTGTTTTGACTCCACCCACTCATTGCTAAGGTAACTCGTGCTGTCACACATGGGCAGTAAACACTTTACTGACTGCCTTATTCTTGATCACTGTTCTCTTCAGTTATGTTATCCACTCAGTAAAGCTCACGAATATTTATTCCCTTTTATTTTTTTATTCTGTCTCTTTTATTTTTCTTCCTTTTTTGTTCTAGATTCTTTAGTTTTTTTAATATTTTTTATTCTATATTCTTTGTTTACATTCCAAAGATTCCAAAGGCTTTCCCCTTTCCTAGTTCCCCTCCCCCACCATATGTCCCATAAGTCCTCCTCCCCCCCAACTATTCCCCAATCACCCCACCACCACCATTTCCCTGTTCTGGTACTCTCCTACAAAACTGGATCCAATCTTTTCAGGACCAGGGTCCTCTCCTTTCTTCTTCTTGGGAATCATTTGACTTGCTAATTGTGCCTTGAGTATTCAGGGCTTCTGGGCTCATTAATATCCACTTATCAGTGATTGCATTTCATGTGTATTCTTTTGTGATTGGGTTAACTCGCTAATCGGCACAGAATTTTGTGAATTGTGGTTGTTTTGTGGGGTTTGGTCATGCTTAAGAAGCTGAACAGGATCATGCAGTCTTCCCTGCTTTTTCGGAGAAACACAGGCAAGTGGTTGGAGGGAGTGCACTGCAGATAAAAGACAATCCCGGATTCTCCCTAGAAACTGGGAATGGGCAGTTTTTCTTTTTGGGCACAAGGTGGCAGGCTACGTCTATGTTTCTCATCCTTCCAAAGGCGACTAGGAGAGGCCAAACTTGTCCATTTCGGAGACTATGCACGCACGTTTACTTTTCAGTCAGGATGGTCGGGCTGAAACTTGAGCGGAGAGAGCGCGCAGCCTGTCTGGCTGGGGAGGGTCCTGTGGGCTTCTGCGGGTCTGGGTCTGTGCATGTATTCATGCAATTCAATGTATTCAATTACAATTTAAATTGAATCCTATATGTTCAACTATAATTCCTTCACTTAATTGCCTTCAGCATGCTTTGGGGGTGGAGGTGGTCAAAATTAATTTTTTATTAAAACAGAAAGTGTAACTGCCCACAGCCACAGCGAACTGGGTCCCTGGAAGAGAAGCTGGGAGGAAAAGCACGGAGGCCAGGACAGCCAATTGCTGATTGGGGCCCAAAGTTTAATTGGGGTCTGACAATTTAAGACTTTGGGGCGCATCCCTTCCCCCCAAACTCTGGGGTGTGTTCTGGGGAACTGGTCTGGCTGTTCGTTGGGCATTGGCTCCACTGCTCAGGCAGCTGGGCGGGTCACCTGCCTAATTCAGGAATTCGTAGATCTGGAGGAACAGAGGACTTCACCTTCACTCTGCGTGCTCCACCCTAGGTGGAGCAGGATCCTAGCTAGCCCCGGAATCCCCGCTCAACCAAGGCTGGGAGAGGAAGGTCACCTTGATCAATGTCAAGTCGTGCCAGGTGGCACAGCGCCCCAATAGGGCTCTACAAGAAAGAGTGCCAGCAAACAAAATGCAGATGCTGCACCAATCACTCTGGTCAGGGTGTCGGCTGTTTGACAGTCTAAAGGGACGGGAGACAAATTACCCACATTCCTTTATGCAGGTTCCATCTCTCTTCCCTTCCCTTGGTTTTCTCATTTAGGAGAGTTAGAAGAATGGAGGAGTGTATTCCTGATGAATTTAGAGCAGGTGTCAGTACAACACGGTATCAATGTCTGACATAGCCAGAGCTGGTTTTCTGGCAGACAAGATGCTGGGGCAGGAGGAAGCCGACGGGGCTGACTCAGTGGCTCCCGCTCAGTCTGCTTCTCCCTCATGACCACGCGTTGGCTACTCCACACCCAGACAGCAGGCTCATGCTAAGCCAAGGACAAGGCGCGAGAAAAGAGGAACGGGGCACCAGCCGGGTACTCTGGTTTCTCTTCCTGGGCAGCAGACAGCAGTCTCACCTCAGACCATCTTGGGAGGACAACATCAAGGCTAAACAGACATAGGATCGGGTTTACTGTGGGAGAGGTCAGTGAATATTGCATTGAACCGGATCTCGACCCCACCCTCACGGGTGTTCCCCTATCTAAACGAAGACAGAACCAGCAAAAAGTGTTCGCTATTAGATAGGCCTCAGAAATTACACTTCCCTCATAGGACACTGTAAATGCAGACAGACGAAAGGTCACTGACGGTCATGAATCCCAGTTAGGTCAGAGTGACGCTTTCGTGCTCCGTCCAGGGGATTCGCTTCGCACACCTCACCTCTTGGCAGGAGGTGGACTAACCTTGTCACCTCTCAATTCCTCCCTCACCGCCAAGTCGCCTTTAGATCACTGAACTACACACCCTCATAGTGAAAGCATGTTTATTTTCACGTCCGAAGAGCAAATAATGTATCAAGGCACTCGTGACATTCACAGACTGTTTTAAGGTGTCGCCTGTCCAAATATTACCTATTATATAAATTCTTATGTAAGTTCTTATTAAAAAAAAATTAGAACTTTGCATAGAAATTCTTATGATAACCATTAAAACAGCAAAGTGTCCCAGAGTGGACCAAGTCTGTTAGCTCCCTCAGTTCCTGCTGTGTCCTCTCTTCCTCCAGGACGGAGCAGGGGACTAACTCAATCCCAGGGACTAGTCGCCACAGCTCTCACTAGAACTTTCACTGGATGATGACTCTCTGCTGTCTCTTCGGCGGGTGCTGACGCACCTGTGGGAATGGGGTCTTCTCGGAGGCCAGGAGCCTCTCCGCTGTGACACCCCTTTATTCCGTGTAGGATTATTTCGTCCGTGGTGCACATACTGGTTTGTTCTGCTGTGTGCTATTACACTTCCCTCTCTGCTGAGAACACTAGAGGAGCCTTCATCACTTTTAACCTCATTACTGAGACTGTGAGAAGGAGGAGGAGCCGGGCCCTGGCTTCTGCCTTTACCTGGAAATCTTTGGCTTTCTGTCAAGGTTACTTGGTTCCCTTTGGGCTCGTCTGCGTCTTTGCTAGAGCTACCTTTGCTGCTCTCGGGGATTTCGTTGTAAGGGGCTCTCCCTGCGTGCTCCCTGCCGCCCCCCCTTTCCTTCCCTTTCGCGGGCACCTGTGGATAGTGAAATTCTACTTTCCCTTGATGAGCGTTCTGGCTGCCGGCATCGCCTCTGTTTCCTTCTTTTCCGGGGAGTTGCCTGAAATTGGTACTGCCTGTGATTTCATTGCTGCCCTCCACAAGGCTCACACCCGCCGAGCCCGCCCCCTGCGCAGTTCTGTCTCTGGTTGCATGGGCACTGCCACCATGGCCTTCTCTCCCCGGGATCTCGTTAGAGCCCAGGCCACTCCTGTGTGGGTCAGCAACCTCAGCTTTGTTGGAGCCCGAGGGAGAGTGTCTAGCTGAGCTTTCGAGACCAGGCCCAACAGCACCGCCTTTGCCCGGGACGCGCATAAAATGTTGCCCATCTCCACTGAAAGGAGGGACATCATTATCTCCCCTCCCTGGAAGATCTGGGGAGCCACTGCCTTCAAAGTCACTGGGAATCTTTCTGGTTTGGGGGAAGTGTGTTAGGTAGTGAGTGCTCCGGCGGGTCTGTCGGGTACGTTTGCTTTTTACCGGGCTGTTTGGGAATGGCAGATAGCTCTGTTGATTCTTTATCTCTTTTAAGGAGTCGTAAGCGTCCTTGACATCTGCTGGAATTACTTTTAGAACACTCTGAGGTTTCTTCTCTTGGTTTCCGGCCCACCATAGTTCGGCCCCAGTCACCAGGCCCTCTGCAGGCAGCGTGATGTTTCCGAGGAGGGCAGCACCATACTTGTCCTGGTCAGGCAGGTGACGGGGAGCACCCTGCCCACCCATTGCTCCCTCACCCACCATGGGCTCAGGAGACACAGATGTTGCGAAGGCCCTGTGGGGGTTGCCTCGGCTGCTGCCGCCGTCTTCATTCAGCATCTGTGGATTTACAGAAAGAGTTGGAGTTTTACTACTTTGATTATATTCATTGGTTTGAAAACTGGACAAGTCTTTCTCTTTTTTATTTTCTGGGTAATGATTTCTTTCAGTGTTGACTCATGATTTTTTCTCTTGTCAAAATGGTGAAGGGCGATACTGTCTCTGCTTTATTTTCCTTTTTGATAAAGTAAAGAAAGTGAGCATAAAGTGATTATTGTATGTTTTAAAAACCGATAATTCATAAAAAGCATTAAAAACCTATTTAGTATATAAAATATATTTAATGTATAAAATGTATTTAATGTGAAGTCAACAACTCAACAGGGATGGGAGGAGCAGCACAGGCTCCATGGAACAGTAAGACCAAGGTGGGTCTGATGGGCAGGTGAGAGTCAAGCCCTCAGAAGGAAAACAACGTGGGTATTTTAAGACTAAGCGGTAGGACATGCTTCAGTATGCTAGCTGCCCTTGAGCATGTTAACATCTTGGTTATCATAACTAAAGACATGAGTAGATGAAAGCGTCCATATGGAGAAAAGGGGGATTCGGCTGGAAGCTTACACCTTAGGGAGGTGAGGAAGATCGCAAAGATGCTGAAGTAGATGAGGCGAGCCAGGGCCACGGTGAACTGCGTCAGATGAGATAACAGACAAAATGGCCGAACATTTATATTCTTATTTTTATTATGTCTGTGCACCGTGTGTATCTGATGCACATGTGAGCTGCCCTGTGAGTGCACAAAAACAAACCCTCATCCTCTGGGAGAGCAGGAAGTTTTCTTGGCTGCCGAATCATCACTCTAAGCCCAAATGCTTGCAAATCTCTTACTCCAGTGCTGGCTGAAGTAACTATGCTACAGGAGGGCTCAGGGCATCAGCGGCCAACCCTTTTGGGACTGGATGAGCTGAGGAGACATGTGACCCACGAAAGCACGTGATCCAGGAAAGCACGTGACTGTGACTGACGGGAGGGGGAAGCACGTGATCATGACCTGTGGAAGCACGTGATCCGGGCAAGCACGTGACCCGGGGATGTTACTTTGCTTCTTTGAGCATCAAAAGTTTCACTACAAAATAAGCAAATACACACATTTCAGGATTTTTAAAAGATATACTCTTAAGTGATACAATGGAAGGCGGGTATCTAGCGCAGCGTCTCCTGTTAATCAAGTTCTTTATAAATGATTGGCAGCTGCCGTTCGTGCAGACCTGTGTGGTACCCTTGGAGGAATGCTAGCTTGCTTCCCCACATAGTGATAAAAGCACTCATTTCCTCATAGGACGCAGTCTCTAGAAGTCATTGAATTGTGTGTAGTGGCAGAGAATTGTGGACTCACTCTTGACTGGGTTCTGCAACCTGTGGCCTCTGATCGAGTGTGCATGTGCACATGTGCCCGCGCATGCCTGTGTTGAAGAGCAGGGAGGACCTGAGTGTGTCATACCCATGTGTCAATGCCAGAGACTAACTTGTGAGTGTCTGGTCTCCCCTTCCACCAGTCAGTTCTGGTGACAGAGCTCGGGTGGTCTGGGTTGGCGGCCATGTCTGAGCCATCTCACTGTGCATCCTCTGCCTCTGCTGGCTCGAAAATGCACCCTATTATGTGTTTGGAGCGTTGACTCGGCAGGCACTTGACCTGCAGATTAGGATAATTTGTGGAAGTCCCTTCTGGTCTGGGAGAACTGCTTGGTCTGAAGCCTCCAAAATCTCCAAAAATTCTCCATTTGTTTTCATTGTAAGATACAATTATTAATAAATTTCACATGGGAATGATGATAGCATTATTCACTAACTTTTATAGCTCCAAGTTTATTCTGAAAATTGGATTTTGTTATGAGAAGAAAATAAAAAAGGATCTGAACTAACTTTTGACCAGAAAGTATTCTAAATACTTGACTAAAGTCATCAAGCTTCAGAAAGCTTGCGTTGGGCACTTATATCTATTTATTTGCTTCTGTTAAGCCATTTTGATCTGAACAAGTAGGTTAGAAAAATCAGTATGTTAAATTTAAACTTAAGCATTTTTAATTTTTTTTCTCCCTACTCTCAGAGGAATTTTTTGTTAAGAACGGTGGTGTGCTTACTAATGACTAGTGTGCATTTAGCTAGAAGAGTAAATGAAACTGTTTTGTATTTAACAAAAAGAGGCATGAGGCTATGTTTTAATTTTGCCACAAGACGGTTAACCATTTGTCTGAGAAAATGTTTTAAAGTACAGAGGGCTTCCTGTCCTGCACGTGCTCAGGGAAGGGCTCTCCAGTCCGTCCTTGGCTGCCTGACCTGGTGAGTCAGCTGGCTGCTCTGTCTTCTCCGTCCTGCCTTAGCTCGGGGCTTCCTTTCCTTGTCAGCAGCCTCTCCCACTCACGTCTGTGCTCCTGAACCTTACTGCTCCCCACAACCCAACTCACGGTTTCCATTCTGTACCGTTCTCTGAACAGCAGCCGGCAACTGATTTCTTTCTACTCTCAGACCCTGATGTTCGATTGGGGGTTGGGGGGCACTCACATGTCACTTTCCACATCCCGTCTCGGGTTCCCTGTGATCATTTTCTGTCTTTCAGTTCGGAGAGAGAAGGAATTGCACTCCTCAGTCGCTTCAGCCTGCACTGCATCTTACTCAGCAGGAGCGCCGAAAACATGCCATGCAGAACCGAGATTAGCTGAACTAGCTTTTATAGACAGAACGATGCAGCCTCACAGATGGCCATACAAAGGATTTCTAGCAGAGGAAAACAAAATTTTATAGAATTCTTACTTCCACGGGAAATGAAGCCAGATTTAGGAAAGTTGGAGGCGTTTTGAGCTCTCTGCAGCTCTCTGGGCATCAACTCTGCAAGAAGCCGCTGAGTGAAAAGAATTATTGTCATCCCAGTGACGAGAGCCCCGTTCTTCCTCTTCAGTGTGACTGGACATGGATGAAGTCACCCATGAAATGAGTGTAAGAGACATGTGCTGCTCTTCACTACCGGACAGCCTGTCATGGTAACTTCACACGTGTTGCTCTTTACCACCAGCATAGTAACTTCGTTCCCCTGGGCGTCTACACTGTTCTGGCATATGGTATAGAATATGCTCAGAGACCCTCCTTATGAAATACAGTGCAATGATGCACAGCACAATGGCAACTACAGCCCCCCAAGGTCCACCACGGCCACACTTGCAGAAGTAGGTCCCGAACCAGAATGTGGTTTGGGCCAAAGCAGTGGATGGGGGTAAGGAAGGACGATTCTGGAACACGGAGCTGCACACCACAGTGACTTCAGGGCCTGGGGAGTGTGGGGAAGGGAAGACGGGCAGCATCCACGCTGGGAAACAGAGCCCCGTCTCCTGCCATCTCCCCTGGCTAGTTCACACGTGAGGCGTCTTCCCATGGCCACTCACCTTTACGACACATTCAGTGTAGACATGTTTTTTCATGGTGACCCTTACAACAGACGCTCGAACCATTTACATTATATTAAGGTGGTTTTATCTCTTAAGAAAATTTCTTGATTTCTTCCTAATACTATGGGATAGTTTTGAACTTAAGAGAAGTCAAGTTCTCCCTTGGACAATAGGAAGTACTACCTATAACCACAAGAGGGCGGATGTCAGTCTTCTCCCCCCACACACACACACACCCCACACCCAACCCCTTGCCCCCTAGAGGCCCCCTACTCTCTTGTACTCATCTTGAAATGTATTTTCCCTGCATGCTACTGTCCATTTGTCTCCCACAGCGTGTCAGCCTTCTCGCCATATCTCAGCGGATTTGCAACACGAGGGGGCATTTCCAGAGCAGAGGGGAGAGGGCATTAGAAGAAAGAGGGGTTTTCCTTTGCCCATGGCTAAAGTCCAGCTGGCAAATGCTACCACATGAACCTTCTGGCTTTGAAGTTTGTCATTTGGACTTTTGTAATTTTTAGCTGAGATTCAGAACATAGACATGGGACCGCCAGGAGACACCATGGTAGAAATAAGCTGTGCTTTGGTGACATGCAAACCTGACGGTATTGCTTAGCTTTCTGGATACACGCGGAAAACTCCTTCCACGGGAACCCCACTCTCCGTCAAAGCCGTTGGCCTGCCCCTCCTCTCTTCAGTTCGGAGTTTGCCTTCGTATGTGGCACATGGTGCTGGATACTGAGCACTTCCGGCCTTCGCACCCAAGAACATTTTGGTAGCTATTTTTTTTTCTCTTGCTGTTTTATTTTTCCCCCTTTACAGAGCTAAAACTATTTTCACAGTCTGTGGTTGAAATATCTGCCAGGAAACAAGGAAATCAATCTCACCAGTAGAAGTCAGCTCTTTCATTCATTTCCCCAAACAGCAAATGGTATATTTCTATGCCTTTCCCTGGGTTATATTAACATGGAAAAATCGTTCTGACCGAGAGAAAGATTGGGTCCACTTTTTCTTAGTTATCTGTTAGGGGAAACAATCTTTCTCCACTAGATGGCAATGTTATCTCTACAAAAGAATCCATTTCCAGCATGGAAAAGTGTCCTGTGCTGTGATGTGGTGGGGAGAAGAGAGGTGGGCACGGTGTTCCAGTTGAGGATCATTGGAACCCGTAGGAAAGACACATTCACTGGCAACCCCGAGGTGTTAACATGAAGTTGGCCAGAGCTCGGGCTGTTCAGCCGCAGCGCAAGTCAGCAGCTGTGGTACGCCGGTGCTGAGGCCTGTGTGTGAAGGCGCGCCTGTGGTGCCTCCTCACAGGGCCAATCATTTTGGCCAGGGAATCAGGAAATCTCTTTGATCAGTGTGAAACTGTCAGTAGGTGACTTGTCTGCCGAGGCTTATGAAAGCCAGACCCAGGAATAGACATAGGTCGCTGCTGCAGGCCTTGTGAGATGTTGCACAGAATGCCACACAAAATAGAGATCGTAAGAACCCCGGGGCAAGTTTCCTGCATACAAAATGGCGTGACAACTCTTCAAATCTCAGTGTTTTTGTTTTCATATTTCCTTTGAAAAGTTGTCGCTTATCTCTGATGTGTTGAAGGAAACAAAGGAGGAGGTGTGCTGGTGTCTCGTGTGGGCTAGAGTGGGTGTGGGCACCAAGACAGATTAGTCACAGAAGTGGAAGAAGTTTTACAAAAGAAAGAAAGACAAGACAAGCAGTCTGAGGACTTGTCTATCTGTCCTAGTGGTCTAGAGCAGCAGTTTTCAACCTGTGGGCCATGACACTCTGGGATTGAGGGAACCTTTCACAGGGGTCACCAAAGACCATTTGAAAACACAGATGTTTGCACTAAGATTCATAACAGAAGCAAAAGTATAGTTATGAAGTAGCAACAAAAGTAATTTTATGGTTGGGGTCACCTCAACAGGAGGAACCACATGAAAGGGTGAGGAAGGTTAAGGACCAGGGGCCCAGAGGGTGCTTTTCCTAAACAACCCTCGAAGCCATGGGTTTCTGTTTATGTGTCTTTATTCTAATGGACAAAATCTTCACGGAAGCATAAACTCAAGTGGTAGTGAAAGCATCCCATTGGACGGAAAGGATTTGTCTACTGTTCCATTCTAGAACTGTTTCATTCTAGAAACAATGTTTGTCTGTATCACCTTATTTTTCTAGGACTCAATACATCTGCAGAGAATTTCACAGTTTGCAAAGGACTTTTGCATAATAATTTCACGTGTGCACCATAGCAACCACGTGAGATGAGCAATAGAGAAGGGAGTGGCCACGCAGACACGGCTGGGGCAGAGGAGCAGAGGCATCCTAACCCGAATCTCCTGCTTTACAATCCCAAGACTGAAGCAATAACAAGCCACAGTAGCTTTGTTTGAAAGAATGTTTGCTCACGTGGAGAGATGTTCCTGAAGTTTATATTAAATCTTTAGGACACATTTCTTTTTTTATTCTTTATTACACCTATTTATTATGTTAGTTCTCCCATGAGTCTGTGAATATAAATCCAAACTGTTACCTCGTTGTTAGTAATATCAAAAGGAGCTGTAGGGAGAAGAATGTAGAAATGACATGGGTAGGTGTTAAAATAGTGTTGTGATAGCATAATATCCTCTAACAGAGCATGGCACACACACACTTACACGCACATTTGCGTTCATGTTAAATACATACTTGCTGACATAGATTAGCCCAGTATAGTTCCTGATACATTGTTACTTAGATCAAAGCCTCCATTTGCATAAGATGGATATTAATTGCATTAGGCTGCTCAATCTTTTCCTTCTCGTTTCTAACACTTTAAAACTGGATGAGTTTGGCTTATAATTATAAGACACATGCACATGGCTTGCTATGCACGCATACCAACAATCTACGATTAAACAACTGGGACCATTGTTAAAGTGGAATGTCTCTGTGAGAAAAGATAGCAATTTTTAATACCCAATTTTGTCCCTGTTCCCCTGCTAAGACTCCTTACTTTGAAATCTGTGGCCCTCTCTGTTCCTCTGACACCCACTTGGCGGTTGCCCTGGACTTGACTGTGGCCCCGTAATGGATAGACATCGTCTGCCCCTTAGGAGGAAAGCTGGCAGCCTCTTTTGACTGGTGGTCACTGGCCTAGCCCTTTACTGGAAGCTGGTTAGAAAGGACAGTTGGGCTGGCCCCTGGGATGGGCTGCTCAGAATAACTCCTCCTCAGCTGGTTGGACTGAAGCGGGTCAGCAAGACCCACTTAACCACCAGCCTGCTGCAGCGCATGCCTGTATGGTTCCAACTGACCTCACAAGGATCCGGAGGGACCAAGGTTCACTCAGCACAGCCCCTACCATTGTGTAAGGATGTGTGTGAAGCAGGGATGGATAATGTGTGTGTGTGTGTGTGTGTGTGTGTGTGTGTGTGTGTGAAGCAGGGATGGGGAATGAGGATGGGGCATGGGGTGGGGGATGGGGGTAGGGTGGGGTGATTGTGTGTGTGTGTGTGTGTGTGTGTGTGTGTGTGTGTGTGTGTGAAGCAGGGGTGGAGGATGGGATGGGACAGGGGGTGGGTCTGACTCCCTCATTCCTGCCCCTTCTCCAGAGGCCATGGTTCACTCTTGTCGGTCTGGTCGCC
This sequence comes from Apodemus agrarius, assembly GCA_964023405.1. Classification (NCBI taxonomy): domain Eukaryota; kingdom Metazoa; phylum Chordata; class Mammalia; order Rodentia; family Muridae; genus Apodemus; species Apodemus agrarius. The sequence continues at coordinate 5,195,800 of OZ030016.1, forward strand.
CAGATGTCCACCCACTTGCTTAGGACCTATATTTAAGCATGGTCAGCAGGGAATGAGTCCGTCTCCCTAGTTCCCCAGCCCAGAGGTTTCTCTGAGAGCTCGGATGTCGGCAAGACGTTATCTAATTCGCCCCGTGTCTGCATCCTGGAAAACATCTGCAATGCTCGGCTTTGTCACAGGATAATTTGGTCACATCCTGAGAGCTCATCTGGGTGAGTCAGGAGAAGAAAAGACACAAGAGGCAGCGGAAGCTTGATTTAGGTTATGTTCATGGGTATCCTAAACCATGGGCTCCATTTTGGCCTTGCGAAAGAAGAAAACATCTCCAAGGGGATCCCACTGTGCCAAGATGCTGCCCGAACACAGAGACATTCTAGTCCCTTCTCGGTGCCATCTACATAGTTAGCTTCACACATTCGTGTCAAACTCCTCAAGGTAAAACATCACGGGGTCCCTTGATTCACCGTGGTTCCTGACTTTGAGCATACTGTTCTAATCTCAGCTGCCGTGATCGGCTACTGGCTTTCTCAAAGACTGGGAAAGGACAGCCTGGCGCTCTCTCTCCTGTAGTTTGCATGCTCTAAGTGGCAGGCTTCTGAGTTTAGCCTTCACGCTTCTCACCTCTTTCTTACCAAACCTGCTTGGAAACTAGAGAGAAAGACTATGCAACACGTGAGGGATTTTGCAAGTGCTTACTGGCGCCGCCCAGGTCATACTGAAGAGGAGCAGTCCCACAGACACAGCCTGCATCTTCACGAGGCTCTCTGAAAGAGAAGGAGAACCCGCCTGAGTGATGCCAGTTACGCGTTGCAGACATAAGCACTCGCATATGCAAACATTCTTTCCGCATGTATGTCTTTTGATATATAGAATTACATACCTTATACATCATTCTATAAAATTAGCATTTACATGAATATATTTAGTTTGCACAATTCCTATTGTGCATATTGCACAATTCATAGTCAGGGTTAATCTTTTAATCTCTATCTCATGTCTGATTACTCTCATGCAAAAATTAAAGTCATTGACTATAATTAAACTGATAATCAATCCATAGAAATTAATTTTATAGACACATAATTATTTACTCTGCTGGTAATGTGACATTTTTCCCTTAGGAAAAAAATATCATTAGGTGCTTGTGTAATTAGAAGCTGCAGTAAGGTAGCCATCAGGTCACGCCTGAATTGTCAAGTGTGTCAAGATGGCAGACACAGAGATGAGGAACGGCATCTTACCAACTCCAGGCTAGTACCCCAATGTATATCTTCATATTTGTTAGCAACATGTCTGAGTTAGTCACTACGTAGGGGCCAGAGAAAAAAACTGCCGAAACAAGTTTTACTGTAAGTAACAGCATTTACTAAGTATTAATGCAAGCTAAGCACCAATCTAAGTTTACATGTATTTATTTATTTGAGTCCTTATGAGCCGGTAGCTTACCAGTTTCATAGAGCAGGAAACAGACTCAGAAAGATCACATAACAAGTCACATCACCCATGAATATCAACAAGCAGAACTGGGTTTTGCATTCTGGCAAAGTGACTATAGAACCAGTGCTCCTAACCCAGACTCTCTGTCAGCTCAAGTAAGTTTCCGCTCCTCCATCTTATTAAATAAAAGCTACGTGCAGTCAGCCTAAAGAAGACCCTATTTTATGTAACGTTCAATAGACGAATCTTTTGGAACTCTAGCATTTAGTTATCAGTGAAAGCAGGCGTGTAGCGTGTGGTGGGTGTCTCACTATGGCTCGGAAGCACAGCTAACTCAAACAGCCATCACACCGAAAAATCATCAGCACAGCTCTGGGCAGCATCTGTCAGTCTTGATGACAGAACTCATTTCACTGGCACATAAACATGTAAGAGCCGACGTGGAAATAATAATGTGGCTTGTTAAAAGAAAATCCATTTTATGAGAAAAGCAAGTTTTTACAACATCCAAACATTTCATAGCAAAACTTTTACTCGGCAAATAATGTAATTAGGATATATTGTAAAGTCATAAGTTATAATCTTCCAATTTAATATTATCTTAAGGACTTTGGCTTCTAAGTACTGTATAAAGGACAGTCTTTTATCATTTGTCAAATAGCTCAATGCTGGTAGACGAATCAGCAGAGAAGATATCTAGAAAGAAAAGCATGACTGACTACTGCTGCATCTGGTTTGTAAAATGATGCAGTCCCTGTTAACATGAATCTTGGTAATACGGATAGGCAGCTCACAGGCCAGTTTCAGGCCATGAAGTTTAAATAATGATCTTTAGAGTATGGTGGCTCCCCACCTATTAGACAGAACAGAGCCCTGAATTTAGACAATTATGCAATTTTCACTTCTTTTCAAAATGCTTAGCCATATGGTAAAGCTGCTGAGGGCTTCAGCCTGCACTCCTGACAGAAAGCAATTCGCCCTGAGGGGCAGCAAGAGACAATGTACCTGGTATCAGTCACCTTCCGGAAAGCTTGGCTCCTTCGCGTTTAGTCCCTGGGCATTTGCTGAAATTTAAAGTTTGTTAGAGCCCCCAGTGTCCAATCAGCATGGCTCGTTCAGTACCAGCACAGAGCCTGTCACAAATGCCCAAAGATGACCACAGGGGGTAAGGTAATTTTAATCTAAAAATGTTTTGTGGTGGAAAGCTGCTATCAAATGTTCCAGAAAGTAGAATAAACAGAAAAAAATATAAATATCTCAGTTTGGACATTATGTTGCAAAATAATTAGAATTGACTTTAGAACTATTAACTAGGACTGGGTGAATGGCTTGCATATGTAAACATATGAAAATATTTGTAAACCAACAAATTAATAAATGGAAAGAATTTTATTATTTTATTTAGAAAATGTATACCTTAACTATATCTGGATCATATTCAGACACCAAGGATGATTCGAGCACTATAAGATAGGCATTAGAGAAGCTTCAGTGAATTAAAGAGGAAATAATCCTGCCTCATGGGGCTCACCACCCAATGAAGCAAACAGACATGAGACTACATCGTTTTAGACGGTTTAGTTTCCAGATGAACCTCAAGCACTCACGGGGAGATCTCAAGCATTGGGAGTAAGGACACTGAGCTGGCATTTTACAGAGAATCCTGAGATAGCCCCACTGAGAAGGTGTCTTTTTTAGTAAAGTCTTCGATCTGGCTTACACGTGTGTATTGCTCCAAATTTCATATCTTGAAAATAAAACCCCCATGTGATAGTACTGAAGTAGGTATTGTACAATCTAAGTCATCAGGTGAGAAAAGACCTCAAGCCTTTGCTGTCCACCTGTCTGTCATGTGAGCACACAGCTTTCACCCCCTCCCACAACCCCACAATACCACCACACCCTAAAGATGAAGGAACAAGACGCCATCTTGGAAGGTGGGTAATTGTCTTGTACCAAACAGTGAATCTTCTACCTCCTTCTTGTTAAACTTCCCAGTCTCCAAAGCCTCAAGAACTCAAGACAGTGAAATAGCAACGTTTTTTTCTCTTTATATTACCACCTCTGGGGAATTCTGTTACAGTCGCATAGACTAAGACAGAATGTAGCCTCATGGCTTTACATAGGACATTCCACAGAGAAGTTCTAGGAAGAGCCAGCTCCAGAAACAGGGCTCTACTGGTCTATTCCAGCAAGTCGTCAGACAGGGGTTAGCTGGCCCAGGGCCAGGTACCTGCAGGTCCTCCACCCTGGGTGGCAAAGCCACTGCAGGGTTGGGTACTGAGCGGAGGGATGGAGCACGTGCTGACTTTACATAAGGCCTCGGATTCAGCCTCAGCCCTGAATTTAAATTAATCAATTTAATTCAATTCCAGATCGAGAACGCTGCTAGAGGTTTGAGCAGAGCTGATGTTGAAGGAGGGAAGCCCAGACAGAGGCACCAAGGCAGCCTGGAGCGGTGGAGCAGCGGAGAGAAGCATCACGTTCAGTGTTTTCACAGGAGAGCGGTAGGAATGGACTGCACCAGGCCGAGCTCGCAGGGAGACGCCCGCGTCAGGATGGACTCCGGATTTTGCCTTGTATTGGGAAACCTAAAGTTGCACTTTTATTGAAGTAAGATAATATTCAAAAGATAATTTTGAGGGTGAGTTTATGGGTTTGAATTTGGATGAAGATTTTTATTAAATGTTCAACATAGGGCATTGAGTCCTTCTTTCCTGTCAATGGTGGTAGGAACTAAAACCGAACTGCAGCTTGTGTTTGTAATAGTTAGGGAGTGTTTATTTGGTCTAAAAATATAGACATGCCTACTAGGATGACTCACGATAGGCTTATGTGTAAATGGACCAATAAAACATGAAAGTTTCAAAACATACTTAATGATATGAGCTACTTATGTGTAAATTCAGCTTTGTGACTAATTATAAATAATATGTAATAAATTTTAAGTATGTAACTCTGATTTCCCCCAACTCAAATAGGCAAAAATATAATAATAATAATAATAATAATAATAATAATAATAAAATTAAAAAGCAGGAAATAATAAATAACATCTGTGACACAGTTTTGGCTTTGTGAATGACAGCTTGTCTAGTTTAAGCCAAATTCTTCTTGCTTTAACAGATTCTTTGGCTTCTCTTCCAAGGATCCTGAGTTAACTTTAAAGACTTATAAGAACTCCAAGCTACTGCGTGAAAACCACATTTGGCTCAAACCATGAAACTGAAGTCCAGAATACTGGGCCGCTCTCCTTGACAGTGAAGACATTTAACCGGAAGAGTTGTGTGGTCAAACCTGTGAGATCAACCCCAAGCTCACTGGGGGGTTTATAGGGATAAGCTGTTTTCACAAGTAAACTGAGGTTTTCCAACCTCCATTTCTCCATCCAAGCATTATTCTAAGAAGTTTTTGTACTTGTAAGAACTCTGATGGACATGATATTACTTTCATCAGAGTTTTTTACTCTCAGAGTAACTTTCTTTAGACGTTTCTTAAAGCCACATAACCAACAAGGAAAGGCCAGGAGTGCCCTAAGCGATTAGGCTGAGGCAGTGCGCTGTGCTGACACACGTCAGCGCGGACATTGCAAATTCTGCCACATGCTTAGCCCTACCGTCTCCCCCGTTGTTCCTGAGGCGAACAGCTATCTGGGACCCAGGCGGAGCGGGCCTGCTTCCGTCCCTGCCCCACCCTCCACCGGTTTCCTCACCATGTCTTCTATGGCTTACCTAACAGAAGGACAAAATCAGAGAGAAAGAGAGGACAGGATGACGTTTAAGGAGCCCCATCGGCGCTGAGGATTTGGGTGACAAGGGACAAAGCTAAGAAGGAAATGGAAGTCAAAACCAGAAAGGCAGCAAGCAAAAGAAAATCGAGTACAAACAGAAAGGAGAGAGGAAGGGGAAAAGAGAGGTAAAGTGCTCATTTGGAGCCTTAGATGCTCTGTTAAACCAATGATCAGTTCAAAAGCTTTACAACTAACAGGTCACTCGGTGTTCTATGCTTGAGTGCTGTGTGCTGCATGGAGCCTTAGTGATTCACACAGAGGAAGTGCTTCGTTTGTGCCTCATGTATAACATACGCCCAAATGGTGTTTTCATTGCTACAACCTTTCAGCACATTTCATACATCTGCAAATGTACCTTTCCTTTGTTTTTTTCTTCCTTTCAAAAGAATGTCCCATCTGTGAAATTAATTAATGTATAATATGAAATATTATACATTAATATGTAATATAAAATATTTTACATATAATGGCACACATATATCATTGTATTCTGAAAGAACATGAGTCTAGGAAAAGAAAACTCATAGAATTTTAAGACTTAGGACTCAGCTCCTTGTCCTACCAAGGAGCGAACTGACGGAGCTAAATATACATGTCCTCAAAGCTGAAATGAATTCAAAGAAATAACACTCAGCTCAAGTCTTAAATTTAGAACCTGCAATTGACAAGAGCAAAAATAGTGAGACCCCATTCGAGCTGGAAGTTAGGAGAGAGGCATTCTGGGAAGAGGCGTCTGGGTGATTAATGTTGGCGTTCGGAGACAGATACTTGGTTTCTCTTCCCTTGGACCCTGCCATCTTTGCTGAGTTTAAAACAAACTAACAAAAATGGTCTAAACATTTTCTACATAAAATAATTATAAAATAATCCCAGAAATATTGTTCTGTTTCAGAAGAATAAGATGTTTTTGTTTTAAATATACCCACTCATAAGTATCAATATTCATCTTAAGGTGCAAAATGCCACTTTCTAAAACATCATTGACAACCAGCTTCTCGGGTTCCTCCAAGATATTTTTAACTCCAGAATGACTTTTCTCCCTGTGTTGGGCATTTCACTCAATTGCAGTACTGTGGAATGCCACAGAACAGCATGGTGCTAGCTGTGTCCGTTTCTCCAGGCTGCATCGCCTCTCAGCCATTGCTAGCAGAGAGAGGCTATGCCAACAGAATTTTTATATTAGAAAGAAGTTTTATTATATCTTGAGATGAGGACACTGAGGATGTAATTAAAATGTAATTATAATGATACCAGCCTTTCCTTCAGGACATGACAACATTACTGGAGGTGGCTACAACGCTCTGCTGTGTGACCTCAAGGGGAACACACCACTCCTTCTTGAAACAGTGTTTATGTAGTGGATTACGTTGATGGATTTCCATGTATTGAACCATCCCTGCATCCCTGGGATGAAGCCAACTTGATCATGGTGAATGATCATTTTGATGTGTTCTTGGATTCAGTTGGAAAGTATTTTGTCTAGTATTTTTGCATCGATATTCATAAGAGAAATTGGCCTGTAGTTCTCTTTCTTAGTTGGATCTTTCTGTGGTTTTGGTATCAGGGTAATTGTGGCTTCATAGAATGAGTTGGGTAGTGTTCCTTCTGTTTCTATTTTGTGGAATAGTTTGAAGAGTATCGGTATCAGGACTTCTTTGAAGGTCTGATAGAATTCTGCACTAAAACCATCTGGTCCTGTGCTTTTTTTGGTTGGAAGACTTTCTATGACCCCTTCTATTTCTTTGGGGGTTATGGGTCTGTTTAGATGATTTATTTGATCCTGGTTTAATTTTGGTATTTGGTAACTGTCTAGGAAATTGTCCATTTCCTCCAGATTCTCCAGTTGTGTTGAGTATAGGTTTTTGTAGTAGGATCTGATGATTTTTTGAATTTCCTCAGTTTCTGTTGTTATATCTCCCTTTTCATTTCTAATTTTGTTAATTTGAATACTGTCTCTGTGCCCTTTGGTAAGTCTGGCTAGGGGTTTATCTATCTTGTTGATTTTCTCAAAGAACCAGCTCCTGGTTTTGTTGATTCTTTGTATGGTTCTCTTTGTTTCAACTTGATTGATTTCAGCCCTGAGTTTGATGACCCAGCCATACCACTCCTGGGAATATACCCAGAAGATTCCCCAGCATGCAATAAGGATACATGCTCCACTATGTTCATAGCAGCCTTATATATAATAGCCAGAAGCTGGAAAGAACCCAGATGTCCCTCAACAGAGGAATGGATACAAAAAATGTGGTATATATACACAATAGAGTACTATTCAGCCATTAGAAACAATGAATTCATGAAATTCTTAGAGAAATGGATGGATCTGGAGAACGTCATACTAAGTGAGGTGACCCAGTCTCAAAAGAATACCCATGGTATGCAGTCACTGATAAGTGGATATTAGCCTAGAATCTTGGAACACCAAAGACACAAATCACATACCAAATGATGTCTGACAAGAAGAAAGGAGTGGACACTGGTGCTAGAATGGACCAAAACATCATTGTGGGGGAGTACAAGAACAGGGAGGTGGGAGGGGGTGGATGAGGGAGCAGGGGGAGGGAAAAGGGCATGTGGGACCTTTGGGGGTGGGGAACCAGAAAAAGGGAAATGAATTGTAAATATAGAATATATCCAATAAAAATATATATATATAAAAAGAAAATATCATGATTTAATTTTTCTATAATGTTAAAGAAAATGGTAGGTACAAGATAATTACATTGTCCATTAATTTGTTAATAAACATTTTAAATGGTTAAAAAAAAAAGAAAAAAAAGAAACAGTGTTACCTTCAGGAGCTGCTGTTCTACAGCCGCAAGACCACAGGGGGCAGCGTGTGGCTTTTAACCCGCTGTTCTCTGTGTGGTGGACACATATTAATACTTGCTGACCATATTAGGGCCTGTGCAGTTTTCTCTTTATCTTTAAGCTTATGTTTATCTGCATTGTGGTATTTCAGCTTTTCTTCAGCGGTCTTCTTAACTCTCACAGATCCTGCGTCATCACCTCTGTTAATGCTTGAGGTAACTTTTGCTATTTAACAATCATCCCAAAACTTAGTTTCAAACAATACGCTAATTCTTTCCAAGGTTATATACACTGATGTGGTTTGGCCTCCCTTTTCACTTGATATCTCCCGCAGGAAAGCATAGGAGTAAGTGTGGACACTCACTGCCTGGGAACAGATTCAGGCGGATACCCAAGACGGTGCCTTATGCAGCTGCACATACATGATCTTGCTTTCTGGCAGAACAAGCTGGACTTCCTGCATGGTGGTTCAGAGCGTTAGGACTAAGTCTGGGGTTGCAGTAAAAGAGACCACAAGCCCAACTCAAGTGTCTGGACAAGGCGGCTTTCCTGCCGAGCAAGTGGCAGGACGGGCTTTGGGTTTTACTCTAACTCAGGTGGTGCCTGTGTCTTCCTCCATTGTTTGGGTTTGACCTCCCAGTCTTCTCTTGGCTAGTTTGTCAATAATTGCTAGACAGGAAGTGAAGGAAAGAGAAAAAGGGCATTGCTCCAAAGAGAAAAGAGTCACAGTTTCAGGCCACCAAATTCCTGGAATACAGCAATAAGCTTTTGTGTAAAGAAAGGTTTTGCTGGGTAGGAGGGGGATACAAACATTTACATCAAATCTTAAGAGGTGGAAGAGATAAAGGATTTGAATTCCTTCTCCTAAACACAAGTTTTTTGGGGTTTGATAGAAAAAAATCACATTTGATATTTCTTACGACATCACAAAATACCCTGCACTGAAAACTCTTTAGCTAGACTTGTGTCCCATGAAGATTCTGTTGCTATTTTGTCCTTCTTGGAGATTCGCCTCTTCTTGTTTGAGAGCCCAGGGTCTCGAGAGCAGAAAGCAGAGAGTGCCAGGCTGGTTTCATGAATAGAGCTATCAGGGAGTCATGCTTGGTCAAAGTGGCCAGGATGAGTGGGGTGCATGACTGGGCCCACACTGTGACTGTGGAGTGCTGGATCACACCGTAGAAGAGCTTGTGGTCTCCAAAGAGTTTATCTGAACTGTACCTAGGCAGACACGTGGAGAGAACACTCGACTGAGACACGGTGTTGACTACAGAAAGACTCGAAAAGAGCAGACGAGACAGAGGTGACCGCAGGGAAAGGAGCCGAGTCCTCTTTCAGAAGCAGATACCTATAGACCTATTAATATCCTCAGATCATCAACTCACAAACAGCCTGCCTGCCTTTCCCCGAGGTTCAGTTGAGCAAAAGTCTTTCAAATTTATCTCCTTGATACCCACCTACAGCCCTCTGTGCAGGTCCGTCCGCTCGCTATGAGTCGAGCCAACTCCTCGACAGCAGAGAGTCCGACCCTCTGTCACCTATCGCCTCTGGGTTACTATCGTCTTGAAATGCTAGGAACACTGGGAGCTGACATTTTGCTGCTCCTGTGTGTTGCCTGTCTCCCTGCTTGTGAAATCAATATAAATATGGAGTGTCAATCAAACAGCATCAAGGGCCCGTGACAAACCATTCTGCTGCTTAGAAACCACCTGACACCCAAAGAGCTCTGGGAGCGTCATCCTGGAAGTCTACATTTTGAAGAGTGATGAAATTCGCTTAATTATACAACTTACCAAGAACTACCTGGATTATTTTGGAAAACATGATGAGTAAGCTGATGTGGCTTCCTGGTAGCTTAAGACTGTAAAACAAGCAAACGAAAATTACCCTGAAGCTAAGGACTGAGGGGTCAGTGGGAGGACTGGGGGACCAGTGGGAGGACTGAAGGGTCAGCGAGAAGATTGAGGGATCAGTGAGAGAATTAAAGGGTCAGTGAGAGGACTGTGGGCCAGAGGGAGGACTGAGGGATGAGAGGGAGAACTGAGGGACAAGAGGGAGGACTGAGGGAATGAGAGGGAGGACTGAGGGGTCAGTGGAAAGATTGAGGGACCAATGGGAGGATTCAGTGATCAGTGGGAGGACTGAGGGTGTTAGTGGGAGGACTGAGGGTGTTGGTGGGAAGATTGAAGGTGTTCCTGGGAAGACTGAGGGTTTGGTCGTAGGATAGAGAGATCAGTGGGAGGACTGAGGTACCAGTGGGAGGATTAAGGGCATCAGTGGGAGGACGGAGGGGTCAGAGGGCAAGGTGGCAGGTACTGTGAGGGTGCTTATGAACTAGTCTTCCATCTTCTCTATTGAGATAGCTGAGCAGGTGGTGGTGTAAGTGACCACACCCAAACTGAAATCACTGGCAAGGCTCTACACTCTCCTGTGCTGGGTGTCTACAGAGAATAAATTAAAGGATGTGTGATTTCTTGTCATCAAGCATCTTCCAACTACCTATATGCCAATTTGAATTTTGCTTTTAGGTTTACATTAAGGAGTCAGTTGTTGTCAAGACTTTGTAGACTAAGTGTGTGTTGGTATTTGTGTGTGTGTACATGTGTGTGGTTTGTGTGTGTGTGTGTGTGTGTAGTGTGTATGTGTTTGCATGTGTGTGTATAGTTTGTATATGTGTACATTTTGTGTGTGTTTGCATGTGTGTATATGTGTGTAGTTTATATATATGTACTTTGTGCGTGTTTGTAGGTGTATTTGTGTAGTTTGTGTAATTTGTATATGTGTAGTTTTGTGTGTGTGTTTGTGTGTAGCTTGTGTTTGTGTTTACATGTGTATATGTGTGTAGACAGTTTGTGTATGTGTAGTTTGTGTGTTTGCATTTGTGTGTGTGTGCTTTGTCTGTTACATATGTGTGTGGTTTGTTTGTGTGCATTTATGTTTGCATGTGTATGTGTGTGTATAAGAGTTGTAGGCCCATTGTAGGCCCTACCCCATTAAAATCAAATTTTGTAGGGATGAGCAGAACACAGGACACCCACTTACAACTGAATATTAAAGAATAAGTCATTTATTTAGCCTAAGGTTGTTCCAGATGTTCCACAGAGACAAACTATTCATGTGGGGAGGGGTTATATTAAAAACCAGTCACCGTTTATCTGGAACTCAAACTGAAGTGGGCATCTGACAACATGTATTCATGTTCGTTAAATCTGGCGACGTTAGGAGGAGTCATTTACCCCCTCTGGAATACAGCTGATTCTGCCCTCCTTAGTCAAACCTCAGCCCTTCAGATGTAGTGAATACGAATGCTTCCAGATCCTGAGTTTTAAACCCTGATGGAAATAAATGTTGTCTTTAGCTGAACTGTTCCCCGCCTTAAACCCACACTCATTCCAATGCTCTTCCTTTCTTCTTAATTATAACACATATGAAAGATTGCCTATTTATTTGTGATAAAAATGCATGTGCACAGGTCGTATAAAATACATGAGGATGAAAATTAAACCTAATACAGTATTAGAGAGGGGTGTGATAAGGGAACTCCACACATCGTATGCAGTGCTGTTAATAAATTGTCCTTAGGAGCCTTCTTTGTAACAGAGTATGTCTAGCGATAGTGCACACGGCACAAACACTGTAGAGCTAAAACCCCAAAGCATTCCATCCAGCCCCAGCTCATAGATCTGTGTGCTGCTTGATCAATAAACCTGACTTACAATGACCCTTCAATGACACACTTGGGGGAGGGGGAGAGAAGCCCGCTACAGACAGAAGCATTTGCGGAGACCACTATGGGACGGTAGCACCCATTCCACACTTACAAAATGCACATCTGTTCTATTGCACCTTCCTGAGTTGAACTTTGAAAAGGGTAGCCAGATGCAAAGACAGAATGGGGAATTCACTGATGGTAGTAATAATCCTGACCCTCGTAGCCTCCATAGCCATGCCCCTTGTAGTAGCTGTACTCGTCCTCATAAGCTCGGTAAGTGTCGCCGCGAGGCTCCCCGTTCTCGTTGTCATAGATTTCATAATCTCTGTTGTCCTCGTTGCCCGTTTGTTCGTATTCTCCCCCCCAGTACTCAACGGTGCTGCTCCTTCTGATTGGTGGCGAGGTGGTCCCATAGGCTTCGGGAGGTGGGGTCGTCTGCTGAAACACGTTCAGAAGGACGGCTCTCTTGGTGCCAACAGTGGTCAGCCTCCTGCCCTCTGTGGTTCCTTCTGCGCCTGCTTCAGTGATGCTCACCGCCTCTGCTTCTCCGTTGTCTGCTCCGCTGCTGCCGTTCCCGTACACCTCCGTGGAGTTGGTGCTGGTGCCGTTGACCGCCTGCTCGTTTTCATCCACTTCTGCTTCTTCGTTCTCGTTTTCTTCCTCTTCCTCTTCCTCTTCTTCTTCCTCGTCGCTTTCCTTCGTTTTTGGAGCCCTGCTTTCTGCATCTCCAGCCTGGAAAAGAAGGTTTGAAATCATCCAAATCTAGTTATGGAAAAACTCAGAACTTCTGTGCTGATGGCCTTGTTAGGGATGCTGTTTTGAGTTGAACATATTTTAATTTGTGAAGGAATTTGTGACGACTTGAAAAAATCTGAATAGGTACCTTTGGGATGGGTTTCAATGGGTTGGAGGGTGTACCTGATAATCCTGCCCTGTGGGCCGTGTTTCCTAAGCTCTACCTACTTTCTCTGCCTTGGAAGGGGCACATTCGATGTGGGGTGATACTTCTCTGGTCCTTTTATGCATTATGTTGCTGTCTGTATTAGCCTGCTGCTGACTTCTGTTATGGCATAAATTGTCAAGTAACAGCTTGAGATGGAAATTTACAAATTTCTCATTTGTAATCAGGGAAAGTGTATCTATTCTTGATTCTTTAATGATGTTCATATATATATATGTATATATATTTTTTAATATATATTCTTTAATATACATAAAGATGGTATTAAATACTATGTGAATAATGTCTGGGAAACGACATCAGCAGAAAGATGAAGATGGAATCCATGTCTGGGGCTCATTACCTTCTTGGGTAGCTGGAGTGCAGCTAACTCAAAAGTCTCTGCTTCAGCTGTGGTCTCTGCTCCGTAGCTCGCTGTTACACCTGAGAGGGTGGCATTCTCCACCTCGGCCTCCTGGTCTTCATTCCCCTCAGATTCTTCATTGTTTTCCTCTTCGTTTGAAGTCTCCTGGTGAAAATATCCAGAGTTTAAATTTTACTACAGCTACACAAAGCTCAAGATTTCCTGGGGCTTTCAGTATATTTGGGAATCGCTCTCAGCTGGCTCAGCTGCCTCCCCTGTGCCCCGTCCCTTCTTATTTCTAAGAACTAAACATTATTTAATCCCATTTATCAGCTGGTGGGCTGCTTCAGCTTTTCATTTTATCAAGTCAACAATATTTGTGCTTTAGATATTTGGTGAACAATTGTTTCAAGTATATACAGTATTGTATAGTGCTATTACATGAAGATGATTAAAAATTAAGTCAAACAAATGTACATTTTAATATATAACATTTTATTCTTTTATTTAAGTGTGAGATATTAGTTTTCAAATTGAGCTAGTCTATTCAGTATAATTAATACCTACTAGTAAAAGTTTGGATTTTGTTTGTTTAAATTTATATATTTAAGTGAGTAGAGGGTTGAATTTACTTGAAATGTGTTTTTAGGAGATTGTGATATTCGGAGACGGTTAAAATTTCAGGAAAACAAACTGAAACTGAGCTTGGTCTGGCTTATGAGAACAAGTTGTCTAAAGCAGGATTTTTCTTGTTAAGTTTATGAATGATCTAGATTTACTGAAGGATGTGGTACAACCCAAGTCCACCTGTCCAAGCTGGGTGTGTCTGATGTCTCACGAGTGCTATACTGCCCAGATTGAAAAAGAAGCTTCATTAAAACAGATCAAACTTTTTAGAGGTGTAAGAAGGCATTATTAGCATCATTGGAAAGATTCTGAGATTGAGAGACTATGATGGTTGTTCCACTGTGGAAAAATTGAACTGACACCGTAACTGGTACTAAGGGTCAAGACTGAAGAGTGGCCAGTCTCCCAATGTCTACAGTTTCTCTTCTGGGATCCTTTATTGGCCCAGAAATTTAACTGAAGAATGTTCCTGTGCAAACAAACTTAAAGGGTAAGAGGGTCTGGTAATGCTCCATCTTAAGTTCAGATGCCTTATAGGAAAGTGAAATACACATTTCCAGGCTTATTAGTCCCCTAAAATGACCAAACTGAGTGAATAAGCAAGTGTTGACAAGAATTGTGAAGCAGTAGCTTCATGTGCTGAGGGCGGGACATTGCTTGACTGCTCCTACTTCAGAAAGCCTATTGGTTGCATTTACTAGACTTGAACGTATGCACATCTTTGACTCAGAAACTATACGTTTAAGAAAAATAACCTCCCAGTATAGTCACTTGAAAAAGTCCTAGAAGGCTCCCAGAAGAACATTTGTAGCAAACCTATCAGCACGCCTATTTTCAGTTATCACACATCCCAACACACTGATACAGTGCAATGCTGATGGGCAGCTTGAGGACTCAGTAAGGACTGTGCAATAATATGGATGAATCTGAAGGTCAGAACAGTAGAAGCCACTTACAAAACAGTGTATACTGTGTCATCCTATATAGAGATTTTTCACATGTATAGTATATGTTAAGTATTATATATATACATATATGTATATATATGTATATGTATACATATATATACATACACACACACATATATCAAGCAGAAGCCTTGTATACGTCAAACTTACAGTAGTCCATGGTGGAAGTTGGCTAATGCAATATTAGGCAGGTACCACTTTTTATATTAGTAATCTTAACTATATGTTCACTTTCTGACATTTCAGTGAGCCGATGGATATTATCATGCATGTTGCTATACAAAGTTAGGCAAGTCTTACATAGTTTAAGATGGAGGGCATGTTATCATCAAATGCCCAAGTATGAATCATGTGAATATAATTGCAGGGCCTGTAGACATAACTAAAACTATGAATTAAATTTTAAAGAAGAAAAGAAGATGCACGCATGTCAGGAATCATGCAGATGGAGGAAGACACCTGAACCCACTTTTCTGTGATTCCTGAGAATGGATGATCTTTGGAGCATCTATTCCTTTGACATTTCAAAACCAAATCATATTTACTGTGAGCCATATGTGCATCTGAGTTAGGCAGTATGAGCAGTTGCAGAAGTTGCAGAAGTGGGCCCAGAACAGTCCCTTCCTTAGACAGAGTTTAACATGGGGGTGGGGCCAGGTCTTAGGGGATGTGAATGGAAGGAACGGGAAGAGCTACACACACAAAGATGGCCGGCTACATTGTGGGTGTGCATAACTGTCAGAGGCCTGATCCTTCTGCATGCACCTCCACCTCCACCACAGCCAGCCAGGAGCTGCTGCCAGAGATGCATAATGCCGCAGGGAATGCATCACAGTTGCTGCACATGAAACAGCTGTAGGGAAATGGGGGAGTCTCCCTTAGTTTTGGGGTACGGTTGAACTGCAGCAAGACTGTGAAGGATGTAATAGTGCACTCAGCCCAGGCTTGGCATATTTTAAGGCCTTCCGTCACTGTAACTGCAGCGCGCGCGCGGGGAATGTTGCTTAGCCAGAAGAAAAAAACCTAATCCTTTGCCACCTTTCAAGTTACCACATCCTTTGCTTTCAGGAGAGCTGACACAGATGCTCCATTTTTGGCTGCCGTTTTCTGTTCATAAATACCACTTAGGAATACCTGGATTTAGAAGGTTCCCAAGCCAGAGTAGCTGTAACTGACTACCCAGAAAAACATATGCTAATTGATACGTTTCCTTAGGCAAGGATGTCTGTTATAAACATAATAGTATGATTTACAAGCTGTGTAATAATTTTAGCCACGATTACAGTAATTGTAACTATTTAGGAAGATGTTTATATGTCTTGAGTATTTTGGTTTCTGTGATCTAATTATTAGACAAAACCCTATTAAATTGCTGTTGAAGAGACCGACTGTGTTCTATAGATTAAATGGGGCGACACTGTAGAGGTTTCACTTGGCCTCACATACCGTCCGCTGAGGGAGAAAGGTGCGTCACACTAAGCTCGGGATTACTGGTTCTTGCCGCGATCATGAGCACCAAATACAAACTTCACGTTGCTTTTGCACTTCCTTGAATTGGAGACACCTTTATTTTTCTGTACCATGTCTAGATTGCTTTCACCTCCAAATTACAATGGTGTTTGAAGCAGGTTATTTTAGTTGTTTCTAAATAGTTGTCCAAAATAGCAGGTTCTAAGTAGCTGGCAGGTTGGCAATGGCTATTTGCTGACTCTAGAATTGGTGGAATAGTTTCCTATCAGTTCCCTGTGCTGCCCAGCTTGGCACAGAAGAAATGCAGAATGTCTTACCTCTTCCTCCCCCTCCTCCTCCGAACTATCACCATCTCCATTTTCTTCTGAAGAGTCGCTGCCACCCTAAAATAAACGTACAGTGTGTGCATGTGTATATACACACCTGATGAATAAATATATACTCCACAACAATTAACACTTCCTGATAATTAAAGTGTAATACACAGATATTTACTTACACTTATTAGTATCATCAGCCTGATTGAGTTTCTAATTACGGAGGGGTGTCAAGTTAAAGTGAGAAGAGGTACATTGGCAGATCTATGAAACCAGGAAACAAACAGCTGCCTTATAAAGGACAGTGGATGGATGGGGATACTCACTTTCAACCTTCCAAACATAGGTAACATGTTGAAATTTTACTCTTTATGTAAAAGCCAGAATAACCAATCACAAAATTCCTTAATTTTGGAGGAATGCAGGAACTGCTGAATGCATCTCTCCATGAAGGAACAACTCAAAAAGGTGTGAGGTCCCCAACCATTTCTACATAGATTTCATAGTCTTATTTTTCTTACAAAGTACAGGTGATTAATGATTTAGCTTATTATAAAGAGAAAATTGTTATTTGATAATTCTCTTAAATACTGCAGCCTAAACTGTACTTTGTTTTAAAGAAATTAAACTTGTGCTCCTAGCTTCTCAACTTAATTAAAACTCATTTTAAAATAATTGATATATACACAGTTAAATTAGATTAAAGATTTTTTTTTTATAAAAGCTCTTACAATTTGTATGGTAACAATAAATTAAACCAAGGATTCTACCTATAAAGCACAGGTCAGTGCGCTTTACTGGGGTCTTTATTGTTGGTGATTTTACTGTTGGTGCTTTTATATTTTTTGTTTTAATTTTGCAGTGCTGTGGCTCAAACTCAGGATAAATGCTCTACACATTAGACTTATCCTAATTCTGATATTTTAAAAATTAAACATAAGTCTAAACATGCATCAAAACCTCTAAGACATGAAAGGAAATGTTTGATATTTCTACCAGAGATAACCCAAATTGAATCTTCCTTCTTATTTTGCACCCGGCCCCAATGCCCTTAGGAATGAAATCCAAACCTAGATCAGAGTCTGTTATTTCTTGCCTATCAATTTTAGCTTATATTCTGATAATCTGATAAATATCCCGTCCTTGGAGAACATTATTTAGAAAAATCTCGATCATCTGAGTTTGAAATAAGGCTGTAGAAAAGACTCAAGCTGCTCCCTGGTCCCTGTTGGCCTCACTCTTCAGGTGGCCACGTCACCCAGCCAAGGAAAGGGAGCACGTGTTGTCTTAGGCCAATAATAACTCTGGGTGGAAAAAGAATTATTAGGCCCTCCCTGCACAGCTATGGCCTGGTAGTTGTGCTGTTCCATACCTATTGGGGTATAAAACAAATGATTATATTTGAACTATTTCCATTTATTTAATCAAATATAGAGGATCATATATTTATATAACCAGAGCGGTTTTTGTCAGCTGGGAGTGTGTTGGGTATTTGTCATGGCTCCTTCCCTCTGATTTCCTCCCTAACTCAAGTAGCATCTACTATTCCTCTGTGTTCTGGGAGCTGTTTAAAAGCTATATGGAATACCTTAGGGTTTGTATTTTATTGTTATGGTTTTGAATGGCTTTCCTTCCTTTTATTTACCATCAATTTATCAGGCTTATTGATTCCTCTAGAGTCTTCAGTGAATTTATATAGAGACATGAAAGATGATAGGTAGATAGATAGATAGATAGATAGATAGATAGATAGATAGACAGATGACAGATGGACAGATGCCTTATTGGAAGACAATTCTGAAAACCCACTTTGGTATCCTTGCTGAATATAATAAAAGATATAAAATTGAGTCTTTTCCTCTACAAGTTAGAACAGTAATAAAATATCATCTTAATCATAAAATGTAATTTTTCATTAAAACGACTTAGGATTCTAAATTAAGATGATTTATACTTTTGTCTCTCTAGGTCAGCATAGAAATAATCTATAGTAGACTTGCTGATGGCCTCACCACCCATCTGATGCATTATATGCTAGTTGATATTTACAGTGAGCCCATAAACAGACTTACTCACTAAAACATGAATTTCAAAGCCAATAAAATGTAATGCAAGGGGTCAGGATGACAGCGTTGGACGATAAACAGACACCAATGTAAATTAGGAGAAATGAGACTTTGTAAAACAGGAGCTTTGTCACAAGTATCTCAGGAGTTATAGTAGAAGATGTTCTATTTTCTTTTTAAAACAATTATCTCACAAGTTCTGCTTAGTGTAATCAAGCCTCTTTGTATATAATTTGCAACAGAGGTATAGCTGACGTCTATGTCCCTCGAGTCTACCAGGGATGAATAGTTACCACTTTATCATATCAGTACACTGTGGACACATAGCTGTATAAAAAATAAAAACCCAGGAGGGAACGGTTGTATTTCAATATTAGATATTTCAGAAAAGTTCACCAGCTCCATAAGAACTAGAATTTTTATCATTTCTGTTTTAGAAAGGGAGCAAGGTTCCAAATGGGCCCTGTTTATTTCTGGGCCTGAGGTGAACCAAAGAATGGTGGACAATTCTGAAAACCCACAACTCTTGTATCGCTCATGCTCATATTTCTGTGGCCACACAAGTTCCCTGTCATTATAGCAGTGCTAGAAATACTTGGGGATTATGATTTCCTATCATTGCAGGAGCTAGAGAGGGGCTAGCCCGACACATGGCGAGAACCGGAGCCAGATATTGCACTGAGGCAGAGTTCTCGCAGTCTGCTGCTCTCCGTGCCTTGGAAGGCCTGGGTCAAATGTTACATAATTGGTACTCCAGACCCAAACTGTACAGTGACAAAAATAGTGTCACTCTAGCTTGCTGAGAATTTAGACTCAATACCACACCCTCCAGTATTCAAAGGCCTCTTTCACAAATAGCCTGGCAAAAAATGGGATGTCTCATTTTCAACTTTAGTTATCTTGCCTTCTAGTTTATAAATTATGAAGATGTTTTTGCTCGTAGGCTTCCGATGTTTCACGAGTCTCTCTGTCTGTTGCCTCCGAGTGCTTGGGCCGGACCCCATTGTAATTATGCTCCATGTGACACCTACAGCTCTGCTGCCTACAGGGTAAGGGTCCTGGAGATCATCATCCCTGACACTGAGGGGCTAAGGCCACTGCTGTCTGAAGACCCTGCTACCTGTGAATGTAGCTTGTCCCATGTTCAGAAGATGCCTAAATGTCAGATATGAACAGCTGGTAGACATCACTGAATCAACCATCAATTAGAGATTTTATATCACTGGCTTTATTGTCAATCAGTGATAAAATGGTTCACTTTTATCAGCAGATTAGCTGAGCACTCAAACTTTGAATGCCAAGGTACCTGTTTTTATTGTCCCAATGCTTTAACTCTGTGTGCTGCCTCTTGTATGGAAAGAAAACTGATTTTTTTTAAATAGTAAATTCAGGCTTTCATAGCAAGGAGTCTCTCTATGATGAACTGTGTTGAGAGTGAATCCAGATGTTTGAGTGTTAAATTTGATCCATGGAAAGGAGAATCAAGTTCTGCACTTACCTGGACTGGAAACTGTTTCACAGGAGGATAAAAGTAGGCATGCTTATAAAGGAAGTAGCGTGGGCGGTACTTAAAGACCTGTGCAAATAAAAGAATAATATCACTGTGTTTAATGTACAGTTATATTGAAATAACCACAGGTCAGAGAAATTGTCTGAAATCAGTTACCCCATTTTCTTCAGAATCCTCTGCTTTGATTCTTCGGTGGAAATTTTTCATCTGTTCGAAACAACATTTTACTGTTACACACCCTGTTTGCATTAAAAAAATGTAAAACTACTGAAAACATAGGTTTTTCCACAATGAACTTACCGAGAAAGCACAAGCCATTCCCAAAATGCTGAGCAAAATTAAAGCAGTCTTCATTTTGCAATTTCTTCTGCAATTGAAGAAAGGATATAATTAATAGATATGAAAACAGTGCATGGCTCGTTTGTTCATAAGTGATTCAGTTGATCTTAATTGGTCTAATTCTCGTTTGAGAGGTGTGAGTACCTGCCTGTCACGTGTGGAGACCGGTGTTTGACTGCCAGCCCTGAAAAACTTGTCTATTTTCAAAGTCCTTCTGGTTATTCTGTAGATGGGTCTGAATAGCTTGGCTTGCCTTTCTGTGGTTTGACAGTCAAGGACATTGGATCCCTGCATCTGGATCTAAACGCTCAGAGTGCTTCACATAGGGGTGCAAGAACCCCAAATAGCACTAATAAGGGTGTATGAACCACACTAGCCAGCTGGCCAGTGCAGCTGTGAGCCCTGTTGTGCTGCTAATAGTTAAAAATCAAGCGAAGCTCGAATGTGTTGAAACGGTTCGTTTACACAGTGGACTACAAGAAGTTTCCAACTTCTGTGCATGGATTTCTGAACTGAAAGGTCATTCTTAAAATAGGCAGTGGGAGCCGTTTTCCTATGAATACCTTTGAATACTTCATAGTTGGCTCAGGATGAGAGAGGGGGGAGAGGAGAGAAAGGGAGAGAGGAGAGAGAGGGAAGGAGAGAGAGGAGGGAAAAGAGAAGAGGGGAAGGGAGAGATGGTGGGAAGAAGGAAGAAAGAATAGGGAAGAGAGGACAAAGGAGGAGAGAGGGAAACACCTCGTGATATATGAAATACCACTCTTATAACCTGAGGAAGAGCTCTTGACAGTCTCATCTGGAGGGATCAGATACATCTCCCCAAACTGGGTTTCCTCAGCTCCATCAGAGTTTTTCCGTCTACTGGTGTAGAGCGCTATGGTCAGTACACACGCCCTAGGGGACAACTGTCAGCGGGCGGAGAGTCCTGGATGATCCTGGGGTACAGCAACAATTCCCCATGTCCAGACAGCCACGTCATAAATAGAAGCAGACAGTGAATGTTACCCTAAAAGTCTATTGTAAAACTCAATCTTCTAAAAGTTAAACAAACCTAGCTGGAGCCCGACAGCTCTCACACAGTTGGCAGGACTTCTTCATACATAGTAGCAGCGGTAGTTTCTCTGTACAAAGCCCATGTCAGGCATTACATGCTGTGGGGGATATATTTTTTATTTTACCTCATCACTAGCCTTGACTACATCTACCCTGAGTAGTAGATACTAAAATGATGACCATGCAGAGGGAGGCATGAGCACTCTTGATGTGGGGATTTAGATTTGATATGTGCACACTTCTTCACAGTCCTCTCCAACTTGTGTGCTGGAATCACTATTTGTGTGCAAACAAAAAAAAAGAGAAGGGAGGGAGGAAGAGAGTAGGGGAGAGACAGGGAGACAGAGACAGAGGGACAAAGAGAAAGACACAAAGAGAAGCAGAGAGAGAATAGAAAGAGAGAGAGTAAAGTTTAACAAATTTAGAGGAGCAAAGGGGTCTAGTACATGAAGATGGACCACCTGTTTCAGAAGACTGATACAGCCGTTCCTGGTGCTAGACTTAGGAGGTAGATGCAGGAGAATCCAGAGTTCAAGGACATCCTTGGCTACAAGTTTGAAGCATGAGCTATATGAGTTTCTGTATTAAAAAATAAAACAGCCGGGCGGTGGTGGCGCATGCCTGTAATCCCAGCACTCGGGAGGCAGAGGCAAGTGGATTTCTGAGTTCGAGGCCAGCCTGGTCTACAGAGTGAGTTCCAGGACAGCCAGGGCTACATAGAGAAACCCTGTCTCGAAAAACCAAAAAAATAATAATAATAATAAATAAATAAATAAAAAAAATAAAACAAAAACAATAACAACAAAGAAGGGGGAGGAAGGGAAGAGAAGGAAGAGGAGAAAGAGGAAGAGGAGGAAGAAGAAGAGGAGGAAGAAGAGGAAGAGGAGGAGAAGGAAGAGAAAGGGAGGAGGAAGGGGAGGAGGAACAGGAAGAATGCTGCTTTATAGCATCATAAGAATGTGATATAATATTGAAAGAACTAGAATTTTAAATATACAGAACTGTAGATACAGCTGTGATAATAAAAATTTCTCATAAGAAATCAACCTAACCGGAATGAAAGTGTCGCTTGGATGGTCATATTTTACACACAAGGACAAGTGAGCCATGAGACCCTCAGCCGCCATGCTAACCTCGCCTTGTTTACATTTTTTGATTCCTCAAACATCGGAGACTTCTGTAGGGGCCACTGCTGACTCGGACAACTCAAACACTCGTAATGGCTCACCACAGTAAGCACTTAGATACACATGAGCTAGCAAAATCATCAGCTTCTGCAGTAGTATACATTTCCATATTGATTTTAGAGCTATAGAATGTGAACACTTTGAAATTTAATACAGAACATATTGAAAAGATATTGTGTATTATTGAGGCACAGATGAGGTATAATTTATAGCAAATGCATATATCCAAGAAATTTACAGACATAAATAGCGCTGCAGTTAGGTTACCTTGAATACATCAGCATCAAAAACAAAAACAAAAAACCCAAAACAAACAAACAAACAAACAAAAAAACCAGATGGCCATGATATGCAGAGATAGAGAGTAAGAGGCATCATTTTCATGTTACCAATCAGTTTAGCTACATGCTTATGTCAACCAGCCTGGCCTTCAGAAAGAGCCTAAACTCAGAGGTCCCACTTCAGAGCAAGCAAAAGTTCAACTAGAGCCGTTGTGCACTGTGCAGTAAGATCCACGTTTCAACTACAAACTCCCAGCCAAAGCCACACAGGAAGCCTGAGGTGCCAGGCTGTGTGGTGTCTGCCCATTACCTTAGCCTTCGGCAGTCCTGGCCGGAGTGAGTGGCACGGATTGCTCTCCCGGCAGCCACTCACCCATTCACTCGCTCTCGCTGACTATAAACCCTTCTCCGCCTCTCAGCAGCCAATCATGGTCCTGGCCAGCGCAACGTCAGGCTGTGGGTTCTCACCAGAGAATCCCAAACTTCAACACGTTTTCAAGATTCAGCCTCAGTTGAATAAACATGAAAGGCGGGCCTACTGCCAAGAGGCTTGCATTGTGGGGCTTAATTGAAGGGTGAGGAGAAGATGGTAGTTAGAGTTCTGAATATATATAATAATATGCTGCATTTCAAATAAAAATAAATAGCAAAAGACTTAAGCATTTAAACTTTCACAATGATACAGGTCTTTCACTATGTTGAAAGAAAGGAAAACTGGCCGCTGTCACACGCAGCACTGCATGAGTCTAAAGGCACTGAATTAAGAAATGAGTTGATGCCAAGAGATGTTTCAATACCGATTCCTTTATGTTTCTTCCTGAAACATTTCAGAGGCTGGTAAGTCAAACTTGATATTATTAAACCAGCCAGACTGCGCAAGCTTTGCACGGCGCTGACTGTAGAAGCTACATGTGAGGCTCAGACAAAGGAGCTGATTTAACCTTTCACAGAACAAAGCACTTGGCCTCATCCGTATGTGGCCCTTTGTTGTGCAAATGCAGCCACTGTGTTGTGTACTGCCTGGTTTATTCCTAGTCATCTTCATATGTATTTTTTCCATATGAGTAGAGAATAATTACTAGCACTGCCAGAGAGCAGTACATGGTTATTGAAAGGATTACTGGAAAATAAACTTACTGCATGCATTGGCAAACTGAATGTTTCCTAAGTTTGCAAAGGAAACTGCACCTTCGTCGGACTTTGTACACTGGCCATGTATATTCTTCTCAGTTGACCTGTGCTTTACAGAAAGCGATAAATGCCATTGTTGTCCCGGTCCTAGTGACTCTGTTAGATTCTCCTGATGGTTTAGCTAATGAAAACTATCTCAGCATTTAAGAGAAAGCAGAGGCCCATAAGAGAAGTCGAATAAGGTCCTTATCTTCACTTTTATCCAGTTTCACCCCCATAAGCTCGGTTGAGCAAAGTTTGAATTACTCAGTTCTCTACCAAACCAAGGTGTTTTGTGGGATGTGGGGAGCTAAGCAAGAGCCCTAGCACTTGCTTTAAAATGCTCACAGTTGTGTACGGAGAGACGTGTGGATGGCGGGCACAGAAACCCAAACAAATGCAAGCTCCAAAGGGGTCTGAGGGGAAGGGTGCTAACTTCTGAAGACAGTTATTCATGGCGCTAAGGACCTGAGACTGGGCAGGTTGTGAGCTCCAGGGGAAACCCACTACCAATATTCTGCTGAGTGACTGCGAAATGACCCAAATGACATGATATTAGCTGGTAGGAGATGGGAAACCAGGTTTCTTCAAAGACGTGATACTAGGTATATCAGCCACACTGCAGACAAAGGCTCATGCTCAGGAATGGCTGTTCAATGCAAATCACTGTTTTCAGTGGCTCCCCACCCCGCCGTTCTTTTAAGAGAGAAAGAACATGAAATTGGGGTGGAGAGGGACAGGAAGATCTAGGAGGAGTTGATGGGGAAGAATATGATGGTGCGCACTGCACAAATTTCCCAACAAATAGACATAAAACCCCCGACAATGCGGTAGTGCTGTGAGAGCAGAAACCTGGTCATCATGGGGGAAAGGCACTCAAGAGGGAAATGGGGACGGGAAGATGTGGGCTGGCAGTTGAGAGGGCTAGTCCTTCAGGCATGAGGGCCTATGTTTGAATCGCTAGCACACACATAAAACCCTACATGTGACCGCATGCCCCCTTAACCCCTGTATCAAAGGGCGGAGTCATAGAGAAACCAGGTGCTCATTGGTCATTGACCCAGGCAGTGTACTTCCGTTTAAACAAAAGAAGTCACCAAGAGTCAAGACTGGGGTGCTATTTCAATTCTCCCACAATCCTGATTTTATTATTATGTAAGCACTGGGGGTGGGGTGGGGGCGAAAGCTTGGTTTCAGGAAAGTTTTTTAAAGTATCATCTATTATATCCCTTCATCACCCATAAAGTATCCAGTCACTTAAGTCTGCTCAAACCTTCGTACCTACCAGGTCAGAAGAAATGGAAGTACAGACGGAAACACGAAATCATACATTGAGATGCACTCAGCACCATACAGAATATAGAAAATATTATTAGACATACTACCTGCTTTCTTCAGTAAAATAGTAAAATGGCAGAAAAAATAAAATAGAAGGAAGGAGACAGTATAGATCAAAAATTACTTTGGGGATCTGGAAAGTTGGCTCAGCAGTTAAGAGCACTGAGTTCCAGGGGATCTGATGCTCTCTTCTAACACACACACACACACACACACACACACACACACACACAGGCATACAGACAGAGGGGGAAGGGAAAGACAGAGAAACAGAGTTAGAAAGGGGAGAGGAAGGAAGCAAAACAAAATAATGAATTAAAAAAGGCTCCCCTGGGACACGGCCCCAGGAGTGTGAGTAAGGTCCAAGCAGGAGGACCTGAGTTCAAATCCCCGGCACCCGTATCTATAACCAGAATGCTCCTCTAGTGAGATGGGAGGTAGAGACAAGAGAATCCCAAAAGGTTGCAAGAGGCTACATGGGGAACACAGACACTGCCTGCCTCACAGAAGGAGGAGGACGAAGAACATCACCCCAGGTGGGTCCTTCATCACCACATATGGGCCGTGAGACACACACACACACACACACACACACACACACACACACACACTGTGATGGTTTGTATATGCTCGCCCCAAGGAGTGGCACTATT
Organism: Apodemus agrarius; assembly: GCA_964023405.1. Classification (NCBI taxonomy): domain Eukaryota; kingdom Metazoa; phylum Chordata; class Mammalia; order Rodentia; family Muridae; genus Apodemus; species Apodemus agrarius. Next base: position 5,221,830 of record OZ030016.1, read on the forward strand.
AGAAGGTGTGGCCTTGTTGGAGGAAGTGTGTCACTGTGGAGATGTGCTCAGAGATCTTCCTCCCAGCGGCCTGAGCATGCCTAGTCTGTTCCTGCCTTCCTTTGGATGAAGATGTAGAACCCTCAGCTCCTCCTGCACCAGGCCTGTCTGAATACTGCCATGCTTCTGCCTTGATGACAATGAACTGAACCTCTGAACTCGTAAGTCAGCCCCAATTAAACACTGACATTTATAAGACTTGCCTTCGTCCTGGTGTCTGTTCACAGCAGTAAAATCCTAAGACAATATCTTATAATCCAGAAACAAGTGTCTCCAGGCTTATAAACACTAAATCTGTCACTTGAGACTGTCATGTTCTTCTGATACTGGGTCGCTGTAAGTGGTGGTGGCCCATCTGTGCCTTCTTGCTATCTGTTTCTTGTTGTTGTACTCTGGAGAACAAGGGCTGCCTCTATTTCAATAGCTTCAGGTGGAGACTGGGAAACCACATCTATAGCTATTTACATGAGACTGGAAGTTCTGCTAGGATTTGACATCAGCTGAACATTAGTCAATTGATTCTATTCTTATAAAATGATGGGGAGAAACCTTGTTGCCTAACACACAATGCTATTTGTTGGTGATAGGTCCAAGGGCAGAGAACTTATGGATCTTTCTTCTTCTTCTTTTTTTTTTTCATTTTTTTCTATATTCTTTGTTTACATTCCGAAGACTTTCCCCTTTCCTGTTCCCCCCCTCACCATATGTCCCATATGTCCTCTTCCACCCCACTCCACCCCCCAACCCCCACCCCACCCCACCCCCCACCTATTCCCCAATCACCACCCCACCATTTCTCTGCTCTATTCTGGTACTCTCCTACAAAACTGGATCCAGTCCTCTTGATGCAGTCAGTTCCTGTCTCAGAAGGTAAATTCCTGAATTCCTCTCTGTCCTTCTAAATTGTCATTATTGAAAACTCTACAGGGAGGAACAAAGTTGACACCTGTTTGATCTATTTACAGATGTCCTAGGTCCCCACTGATCCCCTACAGCGCCATCAATTCTTCCCTATTGGCTCTTCTTCTTTACCATTTAAATTTCAAGGCTCTTTCATAAAAAGAAAAAAACACACTCTCTCACCGTATGCACCCCTACATGCACACATACACATGCGCACCCTGTATTTACATATACATCCCCCACATACATCCCACCTAGATCTTCCTATATGACGCTCTCCAAGTTCCCTGGGAGCTTACATCTGCTATGGTGGTTGGAATAACCCCTGTGGGCGTGGTCATCTGAACACTTGGCCCCTGGGTGGTGCTGCTGTTTGGGGAAGGCGTGGCCTTCCTGGAGAAAGTATGCCGCTAGGGGTGGGCTCTAATATTATAGAGCGTTGCTCTGTTTCTAGTTTGCTCTCTGTTCTTACTTGCTCTTGAGGATGGGAGGTCTCAGCTTCCCACTCTGGCCACCATGCTGCTCCCCACCTCCATAAGATGGCTTCTCACCCCGCTGGAAGCAGATATCGAAATAAACTCTTCCATAACTCACCTTTGGGCATGGTGTTTTATCACAACAACAGAAACATGACTAATGCAGCTGCCGATTCAATTTCTTTCCTGTCTGCTCTCCTTTCACCTTGCCCCGAGGCAGCCTTTGCCTCCAGAGCTCCGGGAACTGACTTCACCGAGGCCACGGACATTTTAACCACTGGGTTTTGCATGTACAGTGGAATGAACACTTTACTGTCGCATCCTTATGTGGTTTCTATGGTAACCGAGGCCACCATTCTCCTCTTTTCAACATCTTGGCACTGTGCTCAGGTTCCCTCTACTCCTCCTGCCCACCATTGCCAAGGTTCTCCTCTCGGCCACACTGGCTCTCCCTGCCACTTAGACTTGCACTGTGGGGCATTCTGTGTCCATTTTCTCTTCTCATCCTGCACCCTCAGATTATCTAGGACTTTGGCACCATCCTTCAAGCCGATCATGGATGGAGCTACCAGGAAGACTGGACCGCCTCTTCCTCTGCACTCCTTTGCCCTGCTCTTCAAGACAGGAATCCAGATTGCTTCCCTATCTTTACTCACCTGGATCTATTCCTCCCACATCAGTGTGGGGATGTCCCGCCACCAAGTCAATACCCTACAGACATTATGGCTGTCCACCTGCCTGCTCTCTTACTTGAGACATTATTGCCTGACCTAGGTTGATACAGTACCTCTTTACTGTTTTCCTTACGACCAGCTTTTCACACCATAGTCTAATAAAACACGAAGATGTTTAGAGTCTCTGTGGAAATATCCCACTACTCCAGTATTCTCAAGATAACGTTTTGACATTTCAGAGTTGTGTAGAAGGCTGCTAGTCAACTGGTTTTGGTTCACAATTCACTCCACTCTCTCTGTATCTGGTTCTCTACAAGCTACTCCAACATACTCAGCCACTTCCATCCATCTCCTGGACTCAGACCTTTTCCTTAAGACTCTGCCGATGCTGCTTACTGAACTCAGCTCTGAGGTACCACCCCACAGGAAGCCTGTCCTGAGCGTCTCCATGCAGCCCTGTGATATATACTGATCCTTCTCTAAAGTGGCTGTTTGCTACTTTCGTCTCCTCTAAGTAGACTGTGAGTTACTGAGAATGGAGATGAAATCTTATCGTGTCTTCAGCCCAACACAGGGTACACATTCCGTAAACCTTGAAATAATCCCCAACGTTGAATAAATGAGGCTGCCACAGGGTTCTCAACCGATTTTTCAATATCATTTTGCTACAGCCCAAAATTTAATTTAATGTAACTTCCCTGAGAAGTTGAACAATAAGTAAGCAGAGTGTTTGGGGGAATGCTACACTGAAGAGCCTTAGCATCTGTAATATCTGAGATGCTTTTGCATCTCCAAGATGCAAACATTCCCTGATGGACCGATGAACATTGTTGTCTCTGAAGGTGTAAGATCTATTGGTATTGCTCTTTGTTGTAAGAGACTGAGCAAGGAGTTCTGGGATTATCTGTTCCAATAGAGCCATGTCATTATCCACATTTGCTGCCTATAGTTTCAGTTATAGTCCAAGTATGAATAGACTAAGCTATAGATAGTGACAGCTATCTCAAGTTCTTGGAGCCTGATATAACTGTCACCTGGGAGGTTCTGCCAGTACATAACAAATACAGAAATGGACACTCTCAGCCAACCATTGAACTGAGCACAGGTTCCCCAGTGGAGGAGCTAGAGAAAGGACCCAAGGAGTTGAAAGGGTTTGTAGCGCCAGAGGAGGAGCAACAATATGAACTACCCAGTATCCCCAGAGCTCCCAGGGACTAAACCACCAACCAAAGAGTACACATGGAGGGGCCTATGGCTACAGATACATATGTAGCAGAGGATGGCCTTGTTGGACATCAAAAGGAGGAGAGACTCTCGGTCCTGAGAAGGCTTGATGCCCCAGTGTAGGGGAATGCCAGGACAGGGAAGCAGGAGTTCGTGGATTGGTGAGCAGGGGAATGAGCTAGAGGTTTTCATGGGGTGGGGATCAGGAAAGGGGACAACATTTGAAATGTAAATAAAGAATATATCTAATAAAAAGAAAGAGTAACTAAATGGAAATTCTAAAAGGATACCCTCCATAAGCTGTTGGTGGCACACTGTCCTGGGTGTCATGATGAAATCTCACACTGGTTCCTTCCTTTGAGATATGGATTATCAATTCACCAGCACTATTCATGCCAATGCTTTTGGTCATGGAGAATTATTTCTCCTACAAGACTCATTTTCCTACTACTCCGGGGCTTGTGTTCAACAAACTAAAACACATTAGCCTAATGCTTATGGCATGGAATACCACCATTTTCTGCAAACCTAAAGAAGTTGTGTTTTGGGGTTAGATGACCTCAGGCCTCAGGTAATGATGTAATAAAACAAGGGGCATGTTTCAGTCCCAGCAAGCAGCAGAAAAAAAGCAAGTAGCTTTGGCCATGTGGCTCTGGTTTTGGATTCAAGAGAAGGAGACTACTGGGACAATTAATGCTGCTTAGATGGAGCTAAGAGATTAGTGGTGGTTAAGAAGAGACCAGCATCAATGAGGTGAAATCTTCAGGGTTTTCTGAGAGCAGAAAATTTCTATTTCTAGAGTACAAAGCTATATTCTAGAGATAACTAAGGTTGTACCTCGTGCTGCAGCTGGACTTAGTAATGTAAAAGAATCATGCAGGTGTTACTGGTTTTGAAAGCATGAGGGGGGTCATGGAGAGCAGCTGAGACTTGGCACTGTGGGAAGCCAGGGAAGGCCATTGGTGAAGGTGCAGCCTCAGTTGCAGTCGGCAGCCCAGGACTGAAGGGGTCATGCAAAAAAAGCTGAGGCTTCGCACCCTGAAGGGAGCCTATTGGCTTTTGGTGAAGTCTAGTTGCAGTGAAAGATTTTAGCAGATTGGAAATCCCAGTACTGTGGGATGATCACCTAGAACAGCAGCAGCAGTGGAGTGGAGTCAGCCAGAGGGCTACAGAGGGCAGAGCTGAAGTGACGCACGCCCTTTGGAGGAGCCCAGAAGATCATGTGTGGATCCCGCACATTGAAACAAGGAGCTGTAAAGTTGAAAATGCCGTGGATACCTGCCCCACGTTGTTAGAGATGTCAGAGCACTGGGATACCTGCCGAGGAAAGCTGCTAACCGGGATTGGAACCAGCCCAAGTGAGCCAAGTTTGTTCCCACTGATGCCAGACCTGCCAATGGCGGTCAACAAGGATGAAAGGAACTGGAGATCTGGAGAGAGCACTTTGACATCAGACATACAGACACAGTTTGGAGTTTGACCAGCTGGCTTTTGGTCTTGCTTTGATCCAGTATTTCCTCCCTGTGACATTTAGAATGGTAGTGTATATCCTGTGGTGTTGGAAGTATGTGGTCTGCTTTTTGATTTTGATCTCTTAAGGGATTACAGTTAATAGATTACATGAATCTCAGAAGAGACTTTGAACGTTGAACTATTAACACTGTTGAGACTGTTAGAGACTATGAGGACTTTTAAATGTGGACTAACTGTATTTCGCACTATGCTATGGCTAGGTATGGCCCCCGTAGACTCAAGTTTTTGAAGAAGCCTAATGGGGCCAGGGAGTGGAATGTGGTGGTTTGGATACGCTTGGCTCAGTGAGTGGCACTATTAGGAGATGTGACCTTGTTGGAATAGGTGTGGACTTGTTGGAGGAAGTGTGTCACTATGGGGATGAGCTTTGAGAGCCTCCTCCTAGCTGCTTGGAAATCAGTCTCTTCTCCTGGCTGTCTTTGGTTCAAGATGTAGAACTTTTGGCAACTCCAGAACCACATATGAACTTAAGTTTTTCATGACCACTATGCCTCAATATCCAGATCAAAATCTTGTGTCTTCAAGGCTCGAGATCTGGATCAGAGGAGTGTCCTCCATGTCTGGTTCGTAGTTCATTCAAAATATAGTCAAGTTGACAACTGGAGATAGCCATTCTCATTTGCTTATTAGTTTAGTGTGTATTTAGTTTTTCCAATACACCATTACATTATTTGTTCTAAACTCTGGGAATAACAGCAACAGAATTCTCCTCCATATGCTCTAGATGGGGAGTCGATGGAAAAGGCAATAGATGAGCAAATACGTGGCAATAGTGCATGAGGAGTGATGAGTGGGAAGGGGAGAAGGACATATAATGATTAAGGAGGGGTGGAGGAGTCATCTACAGGCCTTTTAATGAATCTAAATTACAGTAGTGCTGTGTGCTTTCCTGAACTCTTGTCTAACTGTGATTCTTCAGAATATGTTACATAATTAAAAGCATTATTAATCTTAAGCGCTGAAAAAGAAAACAGAAAAATGTGCATCCTATTTATCTTTGACTGTCAGCTTGACACAGCTGCTGTCACCTGAGAAGGGAGTCTCATCTGAGGAATTTCCAAGACCAGACTGGCCTGTGTCAGGTCTGTAAGGATTGTCTTGATTGTTGATTGTCATAGGATGGCCCAGACCACAGTGTTCAGTTCCCTAGGCAGATGATCCTAGACTGAGTAAGAAAACTAGATAACTATGAACCTGAATCGCCAGCAAGCAGTGGCCCTCCATGGTGTCGGCTTCAGCTTCCTGGTTGAGTTCCTGCCCTTGATTCCCTCAAGAATAAACCATAACTCTTAGACAAAGAAAGCCCCTCTTCCTTAAGTTGCTTTTGATCTGAGTTTCAGCATAGGATCAGAGAGAAGAATAGGAGGATATCTTCTTGAAATTGTGTTGTTGTAGGGCTGAGTAGACTTTTTTGTGTGTATGTAGCACATTTTCCCTATGTGCTCATCCGTCGAAGACATTTAGGTTTATCCTTCCGCCTGGCTCTCATGAACAGAGCTGTGAGCAATCTGAGTCTGTGGGCATCTCTATTCAGAGACACAGTTATCCAGAAATAAACCTGTGCGCAGTATAGTTGGATCTTGTAGAAGTTCTGTTTAGCCTTTGGAGAAGCCTCTACACAGGTTTCCACCATGCCTTTGCCAGGCTACACCTCCACCAACCATAAGAGAGGGGGATCCCTTTACCTACGACCTCACTAACATCTCTATCACTAGATGTTTCGATCGTTCCCTTTCATACTGTGGTGAGAACAAATCTCAAAGCAGGTTTTATTTACATTTTCCTAGTGGTTAATGATATTGAACATTCAAGTATTTACTAACCATTAATATATCCTTTTAAACGAATTCTCTATTAAGTGTCAAGACCAATTTTCTATGTATTAAAGTTGCCAGGAAATTTGTGTCAAAGATTTCTCTTTAGACATCACGCTGTCGTTTACTGTGAGACGAAAGCTAAGCTGCACACGATGCATTCAGTGTCACACTCAGACAAGCTGGCCTTCCGAAAGACTGCTAATTTCTTCCTCACCCTGGAACTGTCCCAGTTAAGGAAAAAACACCCTTTAAAATACCCTTTCTGAAGTATAATACTGGTCCTCTCCTAATGGGATAATTTTCTTTGACTCTCTGTATTTTCAATAAGAAACTTAATTAAGAAAAGGTTTCGCACAGTTACTTGATTATTCGATCCGTTCGTAATGGTCCTGAAGTTTTCATGACTCTTCGTTTTGTTTTGTTCAAAGACCTAATGTCCTTTTCTTGGGTCAGCACATTCTTTGGTGAATAAGAAATCTGTTCTCAGAACTCTTCTCTGGGATTCCACAGCCAACAAACACAGTCTTTAGTTACTAGCGGGGTTGTATTTTTGGTGTTTCCCGGGCTTCCCACCGCCTGGACCTTCTGCAACAACCCACAATAATAATAGTCTGTGACTCTATAACAAGTGAGCCCTGGCCAGCCTTTACTTAGGGTGTTGCTGTAATTTTGTGGAATAGGGCTCCTTCTGTTGCATCAACAATAAAGGTTACAATGTTGACAGAACATTTGAAGCCAGCTGGCCACGTAGCCAACATTTATTGGGGACTACATTGGCACTTTCTACTTGAAATTGCACAGTACATTGTCATAGATACCTCTGACCTCTCACATTCCATGAAAACTCCACAGGAGAACACACCCTCTCCATGTGGTGCATGTTCCTGTCATGATTCTTTTGTGATTTGGGTGTTCATACTGATCTGTGTCAAATTTTCTTGCTTTATGGGTTTTATTTCTTTTGGCATTTTCAAATTATCTGGCTTTCTGCGCGCGCACGTGCACACACACACACACACACACACACACACCATTTAAACATTTGATGGCTGACTGACTGACTAATTCCTTAGTATCTCTCCCTACTACTATGTATGAGGTCTTCTAATTAGATGAGTATATGAGCTAATGAGATGGGTCTGTCTACGCCCCACGCCAAAGATGAAAATATCACTTATTTAGATTGAAACTTAAATACTTAAAAAATTATGACTCTTAGAGAATCCTTAAAGTCAAAATTGTTATCTACACTTTTGTACTCTAGGCACAATCACATTGAAGAACAAAGGGGAAAATGGGATGTCTCTGCTCAGTGGTTAATAGTTTATTATAAATAGTTTATAATTATGGAATAAAATAAGGATGACTTAAATCATAGGGTCAGCATCAGATATGAATCAGGTTGAGTGGGAAATTTGACAGCTCTGGAAATCCTGGACTTTAGTCACTCCGATGCCATCACTATCAAATGTGCCAAAAGTGTTCACTTTGATCTGGTGTCTGGCAAGTTCTCTGTCTTGGGAGAATAAGATTCTCTACACTCGAGATCCATATATTTAAGTATGACATCGAAATATCTAAGAATGTGACTATAGTAATTCTTGGTAGAAGATTTTAAATTTTATAATAGTCAAAATAATCCAAATTTGATATTCTATAATGTAAGAGTGATAATCCAATGATAAAGTGTCCCACTAAACAACATATTAAAATGTCAAGATACTTGACCTAATTACAAAGACATAAAACATTTATAATATATGGGTATCCTTATTTTTCTTTCAGAGTGATGGGTTAGCACTGGGAGATGTCCTCCCTTGGTCTTGTGGCTTTACATCAAGGGTGGGGGTCAAGGCATCTGCCTACAATTTCAGGCTGAATCAAACCAGGGCCAAGTGCTCCTTGTAATTATGTGTTCCTGTAATAGCTCAGACTCTGCTCCATGTTCGTGTTCCTTCTTTCCTAAGGTAAATGGGAAGCATCCTGCCTTCTGTTGGCCCTGCTGTATTAAACAGTAAGAAGCCGCAGGCCATGAGAAGCCAGAATTGGTCTTTGTGGTAGAAGGAGTGTTGACCACCATGAGAGAGAAGTTTCCTATGGATTTGGATGTTTGAAAACTGGAAGCAAATGCTATGCCACATCCAAGTGAGGCCTCATAAAGGAATAGGTCATCTAGAAAAATTACACCTAAGGGACCCGAAGGAGCCAGAAAAGGGCATCAAAAGAGACACTGGGTCACCTCCGGGTCACATTCCAGCTCAGAGTCCATAGGGATGGGCGGTGCAAGCACAGTGCCAGACAGAGCCGAGGTGTGGGGGGAAGCACAGGTGTGGCAAAGTAGGGTGACTCCACTGGGGGCCAAACCTTCACTGTACCTAACACACAGAAAGACACAGCAGACTCAAAGCTTGACAAAGTCCTAGTGAAGGGAGGAAGTGCTTTGTTCATTAAGAGAGAACTCTGACTTTGAGAAGAAGGTGGCTAACACACTCAGCTCATTTGCTTCACAATCCAGAGAAATATCAGTTTTCTGAAACGCCCTTTTACTAAAGTATCCTGTGTTGTGTTTTCAATGTCTTCAAGTTTCCTTTACATATAACTGATGTAACTGGTTAACATAGAACCTGGTTTCCTATTGGCTAGTTCTTCAGTTAACATTCACTTTATAAAAGGTAGCCTGGACCTTCTAAGTATTGAAGTAGTCATTGACATAGGGCAGGGGCATTATCTTACCATTAGTGAACACTATATCATGAATAGTATCCTTTAATAACTCCATCATGACAGACAGACCCGCCATTATGCTATGAGTTTCTCTTCTGACCCTTGCACTCAGCGTTGAGTCACCTCCAGCTGCAAGGTAATTCATCATTACTGACATGACTCTTACTCTTAGCAGAATAACAAAGCCCATTGAAAGACTTGTAGATTGTTTTTCTAGATATCAGAATAACATGGATTTTAGTGATATTTTAAGACTGAGAGATGCCATTTCCAGAAGCAGAGTGGGCAATGGTGTTGTGATTAAACCTGGTTGAACAGTTATGTTTTCTAGTTAATACTCACTAAACCGCATTTCCCTCCTAAATTCTAAAACAGGTCTAATGTTATTACCAATATAAGCACTGTGGTGAGAATGAATATTGGGTAAAGATTCCTGAACTTAGATGTTTGGAGAGTAATACTAAATGATATTAACGTATCCATCTCGATTGTTCCCCCTTTAGCTTCAGTTAGTAAGCATGGCCTCTTAAGAATGTAACAAGGAATTAGTGCGAGTTTTCATTTAAATATATACATTTCCCAACTACACAAAGTTCTTACATTGACTTGAAACACAACATTTTTTCCAGTAGAACAAAAGTAACGGGGCTTGTTCCTCTTATCACTGAACTGATCTGCAGAGCACCTGGGGATGGGATCAAATAAAGAAAAGTAAATCTTACATAATGAAGTAGTTTGAGTTGACCATTGTCAATTTTTGTCTTATTGATAATTCATAAATCTATTAGGTAAAACTGATTAAAGAAAGCTAAAGGTAGAATGGGAGGAGAGAGTAGCCTTTGTGTATTGTAACATAATTGTCTTTCCACTTGAAAGTATCTATGGTCTCCCACAGGCATTGTGCATAACGTCTGTGCACCCGACAAAACATCCATGTCTTCCCTAGTCCATGTAATGGTAGGAGGCTAGACATTTCCTTCTGTCCTGTGGGCTGGACATCAGGAAGAGGAGGCTGAAGACCTATGAATTTCAGGTTTTTAAAAATTTGTCAGTAATAATTCAAAATTGTTCTTTATACCCCCATGATGTGATAGATGAGGGATGGTCACAAGTCTTCTTCCTGTGTGTACTAGTCTAGGCTGGCAGCTGTGGTCAAGAACTTAGTGCATTGCTCTAGGCTCTTCCCACTTTCAGTTTCCATGGGAAAATCGGGTGTTACTCTGATAAGTTTTCTATGTGACACTTTTTTCTTTTGCAGTTTTCAATATTTTTTTGGTTTTGCATACTTAGTGTTTTCACAATAATGTGCTATGGGGATTTTCTTTTCTGGTCTTATTTAGTCTTCTGTGATATACATATATGTATATATACATATATATCACAGTTTTCTTCTATGATTTGTTGATGATCTGGTGGTCTAGGGCATTCACTGTCTTTGGATTATTTGTCCCCTTTGGTCCCTATAATTAGAAGATCTGGCCTTTTGATGGTGTCCCATATTTCATATATTTTTCCTGTGCTTTAATTTTTAAATATTGTTTGATTATTTATTCTAGAACCTCTCCTATATTTCCAAGTCCGGATATTCTATCTTGTTCCTGATCCATTCTGCTCATGAGATGCCCCCTGAGTTTTCTGATTGGTACACTGAATCTTTCAATTCTATCTGCATTTTGACTTGTGTTCTCTTCAATGTTTCCATCTTTTTATTGAATTCTGTTTTCAAAGCCTGAATTATCTTCATTATTTCATTCAGGGGTGTATTTGCATATTTTGGGGTCTCATGCATGTATTTATCGTTCTACTCTAATATTTGTCTATGTGTTTTTATTTAAATTCTTTGATAACTTTTATGATTGTTCTTTTGAATTCTATGTCCTGGTGTTCATCTGTATAATTTTCATTAGAGAATAAAGTGGTTTTGTTTTATTATTTGACCTGGAAATGTGCACTTTGCATTTGTTTAATGTGTTTAGGTTCTGAACGGAGGAAATTTATCTCAAAGGTTAAATTTAAATGGTCAACTGAGAGTTCTGTTCTGCATCTGACAGAACTCATTATGATGCCGACCTCTTGGAAAATTGTTTTCTTTTATAATAAAAGGTTGTTATTTAGTTTTTAAGATACTACTCAGCCTTTTCACAATTTTAATTCTTAAAAGAAATCATCCAGACAAGCATAAAGTTTCTTGTCATGGATATCTTGATCCAATCTTTGGAGACGTAGTGACTGAGTGCTATGAGAACACAGACCTTCCTAGCCAGATTCAACAAAGCCTTGGATGTTTGTGGAAAACCTTTGTTTTCTGACTTTGAATTTGGTATTCAGCAACAACTGTCTATGTTTAGGTGAATCCAGAACATACAGTCATAATTAAAGCTCTATGAAACTGAATCTATTAACATTAAGGGAGAATACTCAAAAGGGGGATAATTATTCACATGTAGATTTTTCTGCATTGTCTCATATTTCAAACTATATCAGAAATGCATGGTCTCAACAAAATTTTTTCCAGACAGGGTTTCTCTGTGTAGCCCTGGCTGACCTGGAACTCACTCTTTAGACCAGGCTGGCCTCGAACTCAGAAATCTGCCTGGCTCTGCCTCCCTGGTGTAGGATAAAAGAAAAGGGTTTCTTTCATCCTACAACCTTTAGGGTTACACTCTTTCACTGAAGGAAGTCAGGGTTGTAACCAAAGGCAAGAACTGAAGTAGAGACAGTGAAGGAGTACTGCTTACTGTCTCACTCTCATCCTACTGAGGGACGCCTGCTCAGGGGTGGCACCACCCACAATGGTCTGGGCCTTATTAATCATTAATCAAGAAAATACCCAACAGATTTGCCAGTAGGTCAATCTTATGCAGATACTGTCTCAATTCGAAGGCCATCTTCCCAGATGACTCTACCTTATGCCAGACTGACCTAAGAAGGACAAGGAAGACACAAATAAAACAGCCAAACTGACTAAATGAAGATGCTTTCATGTGGACATAGACATTTCTTCCTGTGGTTGATGGGCATTTTTTTGAGAAGCCCTTTCAGAGTGACTTCATTCAAAAATCAAAGTGATATAATTTCCTAACTGTCTTCTTTTCTTTTAGTGCACATATCAGCACCGTTCTACAAACAGGTCTATTATAGAGAAATGATGGGGATGCACATGGCCATGCAAAGTGAACCCCTAGATCTTCCCCCCGGGGTTGCTCCCCCCACTATTGAGAGCACAGCTGAAGGAGAAGTCCCTCTGGAAGCCATTCCTCATGGAATTGCTCCACTCCAAATCACACTGCCAGGGGCCACTCACACGCAGAGACCTATGAAGAAAGGATGGGGCACAAAGACTTAGACCCCTTGCCTAATCAGGGGTGTAAGCTTCAGGGTCACAGCTGCTTTAGAGTTCCCACTGCATCTTCTGCAAACTAGGGCATGGTTCATCCTTTCTGTCTTTATTCTTCTGTTTACAGGTCCAACCCTAGGAAGCACTTCCCAGTGTCTCTCAAAGAATAGCCAGAAGGATGAGAGGAAACAGACAAACAAAGCCTTGCATGTGTATAACTGAACTCTTGGAAAGAAAGTAAAGCAGAAGCAATATTCAACAATAAAACAGTTGACATATTTCCAAAAATGACTAAGTGCTATGCATCAAGAAATTTATAGGAAATTAAATTAGGATGTCAGTATACAATATATAAACAGTACAACATACAAACATAAACATAACATTATTCATTGTTATATTAACTGAGCTATTCTTACTCAAACCACCACACTATTCATCCATTAAAAAATTGAAATACTGGTTCTTGATAGCTATAGTATCCCATTGTATAAATGAACCACATTTTCTGTATCCATTCGTGGGACATCTAGGCTGTTTCCAGCTTCTGGCCATAACAAACAAGGCTGCTATGAACATAGTAGAACACGTGCCCCTGTGGCCTGGTGGGGCATTTTTAGGGTATATTCCCAAGAGTGGTATATTCGTGTAGATCTATTTCCAATTTTCTGAGGAACCTCCAGATTGATTTCCAGGGAGGAGTGTTTCTCTTTCTCCACATCCTCGATAACATGTGATGTCACCTGAGGTTTGGATCTTAGCCATCTTGATTGCTGTGAGGTGGAATCTCAGGGTCATTTTTATTTGCATTTCCCTGATCACTAAGGACTTTGAATATTTCTTTAGGTGCTTCTCAGCCATTTGAGATTCCTCTGTTGTGAATTCTCTGTTTAGTCCTGTATTCCATTTTTTGATTTGTTTGGTTTTTTGGTGGTTAGCTTCTTGAGTTCTTTATATATTTTGGATATTAACCCCCTATTGAATGTGGGGTTAGTGAAGATTTTTTTTCCCAATCTGTATGTTGCTGACTTGTTCTATTGACTATGTCCTTTACCTTACAGAGGCTTTCCAGTTTCATGAGATCTCATTTATCAATTCTTGATCTTAGAGTGTGAGCCACTGGAATTCTGTTTAGAAAATTTCCCCCTGTGCCAATGAGTTCAAGGCTCTTTCCCACTTTCTCTTCTATTAGATTCAGTGTATCTGGTTTTATGTTGAGGTCCTTGATCCACTTGGACTTGAGCTTTATATAAGGTGACAATTGATGGGACTAGAAAATATCATTCTGAGTGAGGTAACTCAGACCCCAAGGACATGCATGGTATGTACTAACTAATAAGTGGATGTTTAAAACAAAAAGCACAGAATACCCAAGATACAGTCCAAATAACTCAAAGTGGACAACTGAAGGGCCCAGGTGAGGACACCTCAATCCTACTTGGGAGGGAAAAAAAAGCAACACAGGGAGGGGAAGAAGGGAACATGGTCAGGTATTGGGTTGGGGTGGGAGGAAGGACTGAATCCCTGAGGGCCAACAGAAACAGTGGAAACAGGCAACTTGGGAGGTAGGAGGAGGAGGGGGGACCCTCCAGAATGTACCAGAGACCTGGGAGGTGAGAGACTCTCAGGACTCAAAGGGAGGGACCTTAGACAAAATGCCCTACAGTGGAGAGAGGGAACTTGTAGAGTTCACCTCCAGCAGAGACAGGGCATCAAGTGAGAAAAGGGGTTGCCATCCCACAAACACTCTGACCCATAATTGTTCCTGACTGAAAGAACTACAGGAACAAAAATGGAGAAGAGCCTGAGGAAAAGGAGGTATAGCAACAGGCCCAAATTGGGATATAGCTCAAGGGGAGGCCCCAGGGCCTGACAATATTACTGAGGCTAAGGAGTGCTCACAAAAAGGGACCTATCACATCTGCCCTCTGAAAGACCCAACACGCAGCTGAAAGAGTCAGATGCATATATTCACACCCAACCAATGGACAGAAGCTGCTGACCACTGCAGTCAAATCAGGGGAAAGCTGGAAGAGGCTGAGGAGGAGGACGGCCCTGCAGGATGGCTCAATTAACCTGGACCCCAGAGATGGCTCAGACACTGGACCACCAACCAGACAGTATACACCAGCTGATATGAGGACCCCCAACACATATACAGCAGAGGACTGCCGGTCTGTGTTCAGTCAGAGAAGATGCACCTAACCCTTAAAATCCTGGAGGCCCGGGGAAGTGGAGAGGTCTGGTGGGGTGGGGATGGGGACAACCTCATGGAGATGAGGGGAGAGGAGGTATGGGATGTGGAACAGTCAGAAGGAGGACCAGGAGGGGGATAAAAATCCATATTGTAAAAAAAAGATTAAATTAAAGGTTATGACTCACTACAGGAAAAAAACAGTAATTGGACTCATAAAAAATTGAAATGCTATCATCTGTAGAATGTAGTAGGCTGGAAGACATGGTGTTAAGTGAAATAAGTCATGATGTCGCTTAGACTTAGGCTCAAAAGTTTGACGTCTGGAGTTGAAAATGGATTGGTGGGTAGCAGAGGCCGAGGAGAGTGAAGAGGAGATGGAGGGAGAGGCTGGTCGCAGCCAGCCAGGAGGAAGAGCTTGTGGTAGTGCTTTATCACCCAGTAGGATTACGGTAGATCCCAGCATCCCAATTTGTAGATCATGATACAAAATTAGGGAACACTAAGGAGTTTCGAATACAAATGAGAAAAACAAACATGAAATGAACCTGGGGTTTTCCTGGCAGTGCTTACCTGTATTGCCTCAGGAAATTTTACTGAAGCCTGATTCTAAACATACAACATGCATACTTTGCCCTGTGTATGCCTTTGTAGCACAGAGGGCCTGCAGATGCTGCCTGAAGCCCTTGAGCTCAGAGTCAAGACTTGTGTGCTGTGAGTACATCTTCTGCTTTCATAGAAGCAGCATGGGTTTTGTACATATTCATTGACCTATAAATATCAGATTAGTACATCTTTGGGTTGTATTTGTCAGGATATTTTGATTTTTAAAAATTGCTGTTTGGCACTGATAAGCTGGTCTAGCTTTTAATGTGTTTATGTCTATGTGGAAATGTGTGTGTGTGTGTGTGTGTGTGTGTGTGTGTATAGATGTATGTGTTGCTGTATATATGTATATGTGAGTACAAATGTAGTTATATGTCATGAGATCAGAAAGACCACAAGAGGGGAAAAGAGGTTTGTGGAAAGGGGGAGAGGGAGCAGTGAGTATATGTGAGGTGAGAACTGAAAGAGAGCCACTGGACACGAGGTGCACACACAGGAGGGGGGATGGGCGGGGGGGAAGGCCACTGGATACGAGGTGCACAGGACGGGGATGGGCAGGGGGAAGGCCACGGGAACACGAGGTGCACAGGAGAGAGATGGGCGGGGGGGGGGAAGGAATGGTCAAAAAACTAAATTATGTCTGGCAATGCCATAATGAAACCTAATACTCAGAATACCAACTTAAAAAGGAAATATAATTATTATATAAGCTATGGTTAGAGTTGCTGACTCGAGTTTAATAGAAATGTGTTAAATCAGTTTGGGTCTGGGAGTTGGACAGAATTTCCAATGATTTCTGGCATGACCCTATATATGCTCCTGCCGTGCTATGCTGTGTATTTATCCAAAGCTGCATCGCCTTGCCCATTATAAAATTAAAGCTTCAGTCAGCTTGGGGAAATGTTCGTTGGTGACCTTTCCTAGGGAGACGCGAGCAATTGGTCACTCACCTAGGCAGATCTCCAGTCGGCCAAGGCAATGACTCCTCACGTCTTCTTGGAGATATTGCAGGCGATAACTTAATTCCTCAGTCTCAGACCTACACTAACAAGCAAGAGGTCCTCAGCATGGACAATGAGCGCGGGTATAAACTCAAAAATGCAGCGTAAAATAAAATAAGATGGAAAAGATAAAGCATGTAAGCAAAGAAAACTTAATGATAATATAAACAACACCAGTGATGATATAATATAGTTCATACATATTAGATAAAAATATGAGAAAATAAAGACAAAGATAAGGAGTAAATTGGTCTCTATTGTTCTACGAACCTAATGTTATCTGGGAAGGTATGAAATATTAAGTTTTATTATGTTGGGGACCTGAGTGTTAATTTTATGACTACCTAAAAATATCAGATATAAAGCCAGGAATGGATCTCAGTAATAGAGTGTTTACCTGTCATGACACACAAAAATCAAATATATACTTATTATATTTTATTATATTATATAATATTCAATATATTGTATATATGTATACAATTATATACATATATTGATTATATCATCACCTTTAAGTTGTGCTATGAGAACAAAGCAAACTTAGAACTTGTTAGCACAACAATTCTTAGTTTTTCTTGTAATTAAAACTCACTTTAACTTCTCCAGGCTTTGGCTTGTCCATATGTAAAACAGTTGTAATAATATTTACTTCAGAGAGAATAGTATTGATATAACATAAATATATGATAGATAGATAGATAGATAGATAGATAGATAGATGAGTACATACATACATACATACATACATACATACATACATGCATACATAGCTCTGGTTTGGTCTGGCCTGGGCTGGGCTGGCTGGACTGGGCTCTGAACAGCTTTATTTCAGTCCTTAGATCTTAAATTACCTAATTTAACATTAACCATGCTTGGACATTTTGTTCACATACATTGATTCTGGAACACCTCCAAGAATTTGATGCTCTTATGTCAGCTACTTTCCTCATGCCCTTAAAAAAATACAACTATTTGGTTTTCTGAATCACAATTATGTACATTTAGAGTACGCCCTAAATATATGCCTGAATGTATATTTATATATGTTTATATATGTCTAAGTATAACAAGTGCTGTATATACTTAAGACTTTTCTTCTCTACTGTTTTATTATTTCTATAAATATGTTGCCTTTTCACTAATTAAACACTTTGGTGAGAAAATTAGGGGAGGAAAATGAGGAAAATGTCAGCCAGCGTTCCTTGAGGGGTGTCATTGACAGACCAGAGAAAAAGAACAAAACAATGTGTGGAACGCTGCAGCCCCAACCCAGCCATTAGCAAACCCCAAGGTCACTCGGATGGGATGGGGAGATGGGGATCTCTGGTGTCCAAGAATCTTAAGAGGGACACCCTAGGGACAGTGTTTTCTTTGTAACACTGTTTTAACCCATGAACCACAGTTTGTACTTAAAATGTGGTTAAAATTTTAAGTAGAAACCTGTAATAAGTAGCTTGGTGTTTTACAAGCTTATATTTGGCCAAAGGAAGGTGTGGCTGCGTAGTATTTCTCTTTAGGGGCCTCAGATTTTCAGGGGAAAGGGTTGGACGGGTTTAGCCATCTCTTCCCTCTCCTTCCCTCCCCCCCCCGTGTGTGTGTGTGTGTGTGTGTGTGTGTGTGTGTGTGTGTGAGTGAGTGTGTTAGGTTTCCTTCCCTCTCGTGTACCACTTTCCTGGCTTGCCGAAGTCTGGGTCACCTTCTGTTTGTCACCTCTGAATCCGAGGACTGCAGCGGTTGTTTAAAGAACTCAGGAATATTCACATCTTTCCACCCTGGAGCTACTCAATGTGACCACAGTTCCAGAAATAAGCGAGGAAAACACAAAACAAACGACTGCGACCCATCGTAGATTGCAGGAGTAAAGTTACTGGTAAAATGACCTCTGGCTCTGCAAACATGCTTGCCTGTCTTCAGCATGCAGATATAGTTAGGCATTTTTTGTTTGGTTTTCTTTCGGTACCCTGGGGATGCCAATGAGAGGTCAGGAGTGGAAAACTGGGAGGAATTTGAAGTGCTGGAGACCATTCCGGCTAGCCAAGGGTCCTGACCTGAGGAGTGGCTCATTCCAGCAGCCCGTTCTCTTGGTTTTCCCTAAAGAGGAAAGACCATCGCTGTCTCTCTCACGTGTGCTTCTCAACCTCTGTGGCTTATTCTAGTTAGGTAAAGGCACCAGAAATTCTTACTCTTGTCACGTTGGTTCTAAGGATTAATAAAGAATCTGTTTTGCGTCTTTATTTATTCATTAATATCTAGAGACCGTTCACTATGGATACGGCCACAGAGTTCTAGGTCCCTGGGATAAAGGAAGGCAACCTGGGCCCTGCGACCGAGGGAAGAATGCGCATGGGAAACACACGCTCAAGCAGTCATACACGGAGGCAGGGACATCACAGCTCACAGGGATAAGCTCTTCAAGAACGTGCTGTCCAGGGGGGAACCATTTTGTCCTGCAAGGTGACTGGAAACTGGAGCATGGCCAGTTTTTCCTACCGGGTACGGAAACTAAGCTATCTACAGAGCAGGCCAGATTCGAGAGTATTCCTTGGTTTTCTGTTCTTTTCTAAGACAGGGTCTTGCTGTGTATCCTTGACTGGCCTTGAATCTCCCCATCTCTTGCCTTGGCCTCGTACGTGCTGGGGGTACAGAGGGGTGCTGCTGTGTACAATTAGAATGTTGGCTTCCAGGAGAGAATCCTCTAAAGAACCCGAGGTAGAACAGTCAGTACAATAAACGCAACTGGCACGTTAGAGACAGCTTCTCTCTTCTTGTGATGCCTCTCACCGACCTGTATAGTTTCTTCTCAGTCACTTAACTTCCTCTACAAGGTTCTGAACTGACTTTCCCCATGATTCTAAGTTCACCTCCCCAACAGAATAAATAAACCGGAAACATTTTTTTCCACACAGTTCGGAATCATTTAGAGACCCAGCAATAGGACTGGAGAAGCCAAATAATAAAATTGGTCGTAGGACTAGCAAGATGGAGAATGAATGTGGCAAAAACAAACAGAAGTCAGGTCGCCGAAAGTGTAGAAAGTTCAAAGTAATGGAATCAGAACTACACGAAGACACCAGGTACACTGGCATCCGCCTATACTCTCGGACCTCAGCAGGGTGAGGTAGGGGGATTTTGTCCAGCTCCAGTTTAGCATAAACTATGGAGTTGGAGGCATAGGCCACACAATGAGAATAAAAGAATAAAAGATATTTCAATAAAAGATAGGAAGAGAAAGGGGAAATGCAAAACTCCAGGACTGAATTATAAATACTCGGTCCATGAATGGTATTCGATTGATTTTCCCTGACATCATTTACACTAGTTATATATTTTCTTGCTGAGTAACTGCTCTAAACTGATGCAAAGCAAGACGTTTTCCAGGGAAATCACCCTTTCTACACCATTGTCTTTGTAATGGCTATTGCTTTAAGAAATATTGCTCTAAGGACACTGAAACTCAATCTAGTTGGTAGAAAAGGTTTTTTTTTTTCTTTTTTAAGGTAAACTTCACAGTATATAAGATAAACTTTTAACATGTACAATCCAATGCAGCCTGTCACATCAGCTCCAGGTATATGACGTCCTCTGCTGGCCTCCATGGGCACCTGAACTTACGTGCACACATCCATACACATGATTTTAAAAAATAATAAGTAAAATCAAAATCCTAACTTAAAAATGAGACAAACAGAATGAGAGGAACAGAGCTGGCGCTGGCGCTGCCAGAGCTTCGCGCCTCCATCCGCCTCCGGCAGAATTCCTCTTGGAGCTGATGCATGTGGACAGTGGGTCTGACCTCTCTTTTTTCCTTTAACTGTTGCTCGCTGAAGGATAACTTTACAGTAGCACATAACATAAACAGCAATTTTTTCTGGGCTCTTTTTTATTCTTATTTTTTTCATTTTTATCTTTATTGGTCATTTTATTTATGTACATTTCAAATGTCCCCCTTCCCTGTTTCTCCTCCAAAAACCTTCTATCCCATCCCAACTCCCCCTGCCTCTATGAGAGTACTCCCCCACCCACCCACTCCCGCCTCACAACCCTGGCATTCCCCTACACTGGGGCATCGAGCCTTCACAAGACCAAAGGCCTCTCCTCCCACTGATGCCCTATAAGGCCATCTTCTGCTACATATGCAGCTGGAGCCATGGGTCCCTCTGTTTGGTTGGTGGTTTAGTCCCTGGGCGCTCTCTCTTGTTCGGTTAGTTGATATTGTTCTTCCTGTGAGATCACAATCCCCTTCAGCTCCTTTCAGTCTTTCCCCTAAGGCTTCCATTGAGGTCCCCATGCTCAGCCTGATGGTTGACTGCATACATCTGCACCTGTATTGGCCAGGCTCTGGCAGAGCCTCTCAAGACACAGCCATATCAGCCTCCTGTCAGCAAGAACTTCTTGGCATCATAGTGTCTGGGTTTGGTGTCTGCAGATGGGATGGATCCCCAGGAGGGGCAGTCTCTGGATGGCCTTTCCTTCAGTCTCTGCTCCACTGGCCCCTGCATTTCCTTTCGACAGGAACCATTTTGGGTAAAACCTTTTGGGATGGGTGTGTGGCCCCATCCCTCAGTGGAGAGCTGTGCCTATCATTTTAAGCACTTTTTTGTTCTTTTTGTCCTCCCTTTGCACTACTAGCCTGCTCTCTGCAATCCACTTCTCTTATCTCATTCATAAACACCTTTCCATTTCACTTCTATGCATCCCTAGACCCACGCACAGACCTTTATTTACCACAGCTACATTTTGCATGTTTTCCTTATGAAATCTATAACAAAACCTATACATGTGCAACACCTTATAGTCTGTTTCACAATACACGTCCATAGCACTTCAAATGTTTTGCTTTTATTTACATTAGAAAATACATGTCAGTCTGGATAGGATAATTTTTATTATTTTAATTATGTATATGTGGGGGCGGCATATGTGCCCACGGAGGTCAGAGGTGTGGGATCCTCTGGGGTTACAGGCAGTTGTGAGCCACATGATGTGGGCGCTAGGAATCAAACCCAGGTAGGTCGTCAGGAAGAGCACTATGTGCTCTTAACCATTGAGCCATCCATCTCTCCAGCTCAGTATGATATTTATACCATGATTCTCCAGTTGATGGCTATTACTTATTAATCAATTTTTCATTGTTTAATTACTTATTAATTTTGACTACTGATCAGGCTCATTTGACTCCCTTTGACACACTACCATTTTATTATGAGCCATCTCTCTGACTTATATGAGATATATTGCCAAGGGGTAGGAAATCATATAATGGAAAAAAATTAATGTCTCTTTTTAATTTGTAATCTTGTGTGTCACATTTACTTTAATAAGTTTGGGTGATTAATTTTAAATCGTAAACTTTTTATGCACATTCTACTTTTCAGTGGTTCAGAGCACCCACTGTTCTTGCAGAGGACTCAGATTCGGATCCTGGTATCCACATCAGATGGCTCACAGCTAACTCCAGTTCCAAGAGATCCAATGCTCTCTTCCAGTCTCCATGGGAACCTGCATGCATATGGTGCACATAAATTTATACAGGATGTCTTAGTTGGGGTTTCTGCCACTGTGATGAAACTCATAACCAAAGCTACATGGAGGGGAAAAGGTTTATTTTGAATTACACTTCTACATCATAGCTCATCATCAAAGAAAGGCAGGACAGGAACTCAAGAGGACAGGAACCTGGAGGCAGGCAGGAGCTGATGCTGAGATCGTAAAGGAGTGTTGCTTACTCGCTTGCTCCTCATGGCTTATCTGCTTTCTTAAAGATCCCAGGACCACCAGCCCAGGATGGCACCACCCACAATGGCTGAGCCCTTCCACATCAACCAGTAATTGAAATATTAATATAGGCTTGCCTATAGCTGGATCCTATGAAGGAATTTCCCAACTGAGGATTCCTACTTTTGGATGACTATAGCCTGTGTCAAGCTGACATAAAACTCTCCAGCTTGACACAGAAATACATCACTATTAAGCCATAATCTTTCCTTTTTTATTCATCCCCAAGATCACACATGACTATCATCATTTTAATCTAAACATTCCAAATGTTAAAAATCTCACAGTCTCTTTAAAATACTCATACTCTTTTAAAGTTCAGTCTTCTTAAAATTCCAAAACTTTTAAAAAATCTCAAGTCTTTCAACTGTGGGCTCCTGTAAAATCAAAAATAAACACTTTCATATATCAAGAGAGAAGAACCAGGACAGCCACAATCTTAACAAAGCAAAACCAAAATCCAAACATGTAGTCCCAGTAAAGTGAAGGTTTCTTGTCAGTGGTCTGGTCTCCTGTTAATCACAACTGATTCTTCAGCCCCAGCAAATCAGAACCATAGATTCTTAGTTCAAAATAGCCCCAATGGTATAGTAGTAGTAGCCTTCATTCCTTATCAAGAAAATTTCTCTTTGTGACAAAATACACTAGAAAAAATCCACAACCAATCAAAATGCAGAATTGTGGAGTATAGTCCCAATGGATACCAGTCACCCCACAGCTAAGGCTCAGGAACACTTCGAAGGAAAAAGCCTAGAGAGTGCAAGAGCCATTGCAAGATCAGGAAGTTTGCTGCGAGATTGTGTTTCCTAGTGATATCGGAAGTTGTACCCATAAAGTCCCACCAACGATACTGCCCAAAGTGAGCCGAGAAAGGGGAATACCCATAAACACTCCAAACCAAACAGAGGTCCACAGGGCCTTAGCCTCACAAAAGTAGCTACAGGCAACTGAAGACAGCTGGCTCCCCAGGGAAGAGCACACCAAATGGTTTTCCAGGGTCAAACAGTAAACCCTGAAAACATACACACAAGTAACATTATACTTATATAAGTATACTTATATGGTTATATACTTATATGGTTATATATGGTTATATACTTATAAGGTTATACATATAAATATGATTATAAGGTTATAATTAGTATATATATAATGAGTTATATATAAAGTTTCATTAACTGTATATATATACACATACTGCAGTAACAGTTAATGAAAAAAGAGGCCATGAATTTGAAGGAGAGAAGATATGGCTATATGGGAGGATTCAGGGGGAAATGTTGTAAGTGTATTATAATCTCAAAATAAAACCTTCAGGTTCTGATTTTGTTGCTGTAGCTTTACTCTATCTGTGCCTGATTCTCATGGCTGATATCATGGCTGATATTTTTTTCTTCTTGTCCATCACTAACTCTCTGAATGAATTAGCTATGTCACTATTTCTATTTTTTAAAATATTGCATAAGTATATTTTGGTTCTGTTTAATATTTTATCCTGATTCACTTATTCCCTCTTTTCAGTTTTATAAAATTCAGCTGACTAGTAACTACATTGTTTTGTGCTTCCCTGATTTCTTCTTTCATAAGTATTTTGATTTGGGTTTGATTTTGTATATTTGAGGTTTGTTTATGTCTTCATTCTTTTTCTTTTAAAAATCAAATCAGTCACAGCAACATTTTTCTAGAATTCCCATCCTTTGTTTTGAAACTAGGGACATCCCTTTTAATGGTGCCCTGGATCTAATGTCTAAGTTGATTTCTTCTGTGGCTCTAGAATCTTCTGAATACATATTTCAATATCGTTGTATTCCTGAGATCTTTGGAGGAAAATCTTTTATTATTTCTAACTTTATTATACTGTTATTTTAAAGTTCATACATGCACATGCTTTGGTCATTGACACCCCTGTGACGATCTCTCACCCCTCCCCCACTCCTGCAGCACATCTTCTTTACCCAAATCTTCCCCCTACATCCATTTTTTGTTTTCTGACTCACTGAGCCTTGTTAAAATTGCTTGCATGGCAACAATTCCTGGAACAGGGGCAATTTACCAGTGGCCACAGCACTGGAGAAATGACTCCTTCTTTTCCAGCCACTTAGCTGGTGATAGATAGCCCCTCGGAAAGTGGTGGGGCCTCGTAAGTCCCTCTAGGAATGCATTCAAATATGCCAAATGGTAGGCATTAAAGATCAGAAAGATCTAATTTTATTTAAAAATCTATCAAGTCATGAAAACTCTGGATAAATTCTACAGCTCATTCTTGAAGACTGAAGACACTCTAACACTAACACCAAGGTTTAAAAGAAAAGCGTATCTGAATAAAATCAGAGCGTGTTGTAGCTGCTATAAACTTTGAAATTAAACAGGCGCTTTAAAGAGTTGGTAATTGCTGGGCAGCGGTGTGGCGCACCTTTAACCTCAGCACTCGGGAGGCAGAGGCAGGCAGATTTCTGAGTTCAAGGCCAATCTGGTCTACAGACTGAGTTCCAGGACAGCCAGGGCTACACAGAGAAACCCTGTCTCAAGAAACTAAAATAAATAAATAAATAAATAAATAAATAAATAAATAAATAAAATAAATAAATAAAAATTTAGTGATTGAACAAGCTGGGGGCAGAGCTCAGTTGCACAGCTACAGAATGCGCAGTAGCAAGTGTGAAGTCCTGGGTTCAATTCCCAGTCCTGCATACGCCAAGCACAAGGACAATGTCCATACCCGGCTCACAAGGTAGAGATAAGGAGATCAGAAGCTCACGGTCATCTTTGGCAGGATAATGAGTCTGAGCCCAAACTGGGCTCTTAAAAAATAAATAATATAAAAATGAAGCTAAAAATTCTTACAATTTCGTTTTTTTTTTTTTTAATCTTTTGTGCAAAGTCGACAGAGTTGGTCTTTTAAATGCTCAGGACATATGGAAGAATATGAATTGCCCCGTTGGAGTATTCCATTCTACAATGCTGGCCGTGCCAGAGTACTGCAGCTGCTCTGTCTGAAGGAAGTGTAACAGAGCCCTTAACTGGAATCCTATATTATTCTATGTCCCTTGTTTTTCTAATAGTTCAATTTAGTGTATTCAGTCTCTATATTGCATGGCACCAGCTAATTTGTGACATTTTTAGTTTGTAGACATTACATAACTGCGCCCTTATTATTAAATAAAATGTGGTTTTTTTTCATGATTCAGTGTATTGATATTTTCCAAGAGCTTTTGAATAAATAACATCTCTTTCTTACGTACAAAAAGCCGGGAAATAAGAGATGTGTGCACATGATGTGTGCAGTGCCTGCAGAACTGCCTTCGGAACTGACGAGGCCCAATGTCAAACAGGCTTGTAAGCCCTCGTCTTGCCCCTATCAAGGATTTCAAGGCTCTGACAGCAAATCATTAAACCAAGAATTAGGGACTTGCACATATGGAATCTGGGAACCGTATACATCAGAGATTTCCCCCAAGCCACTTCTCAGTACCAAAAGGCTAGTTTGTTGCTTTAGAAGCCGATTGCAGAGAATTTGAAAGTAAGCGAGCCTGCTAAGTCTAACTCGGGCTTGCCTTGTTCAAGAGTCACCAGCTCCATCTCACTGGTCATCAAACTGTGATCAGATGGCGTAACTAAAAAGTTAGTAATCTATAAACATGATGGTATGTAATACCAAGTCATAAAAACAAAGCACAGATTGTCTCGTGAAATGTAAGAAATGTCTGACCACTGCCATTGGGTCTTCCCTTACGTGTTGTGTGTGTTGTTTCCAGTCTACCTCCTCTGAACTTCTGACCCCTCCCCCACACTAGCCTCTGCCACGCTTTGGATGCTCGATACCCCAGACAAGCATCTTCATCTCCTCTCCACACACTATGAATAGCACAGGCCCTGGCCATGGGCACAGCCCACACCACCCTGGAACTGACTTGAGCACTGCCTGTGAAGGCCACCCCCAGGGATGAAAAGGAACTTGTCCCTCACGGAATTTCCTTCTTGGCTTTCCTTCTGAGAAGATACACATGAAGCACACAATTAGTGCCAACAATGACGGGGTGTGTTTATTTCTCATGGAGTAGACACCCAGGTCCTTAGACCACCACAGAGGTCGGGATTGGAGGGACCACCCAATGCTTTTTATTTTTCTTTTTGTAGTCTTGGTTATCTTAGAAAAGCAAAAACTGAAAAATGGGAAGGTTGTGAGATGCTGAAAATGTGACCTGTTTCAAGAGGAGAAGACTAGCTATGCTACACCAACATCATCAAACCAGGAGCCCAAATCCTTCGGCTGAGATCCACCCAGAAAGCCCCATTAAGGCAGAGTTGCCGGTCACAAGAGTCCTGGGAAGAGCACAAAATGGTAAAGAAGAGCAGCACCAGATTGTAACGCCTGACTAGGGGCTTACGAACACCCAGACAAACCAACTTGGGAAGTCGAGGCATCAGACGGAGGTCTTGGCTGCTCTTTCTTTGTAGGGCTGAACTTGTGGCTCCTCATTCCTACTGCAGGTACTTTCATATCGGGGGTAAACAATAGTGACCTCTGTTGACAACAGGTCACCGTCTAGCTGCTGTCAAGGATGCAATATTTTATGTGCTTTGGGGGTCTTTTGCTGTCACAGAGGAAGGTTGAGGGAAGGCAGCATCCCACACCCACACAGAGCTCTTGGGAGGCTGCTCTGACAGTGCAAGCCACTGTCTCAGTGAGTTCCAGCAACACTGACAACGCCTCAGAATAAGATACATTACACCCACCCCTTGCATGGTCCTATGCTGTTGTAGGACAGTCCCTTCTCTAGTAATTATTTTGTAGCAGATAAGATCAATTGGTTTAATATATTCTGGGCCAAATGTAACAAAAGAATTAACTAACTAGAAAGCCTTTGAGTTGTTTTTTTTTTAATGTAATTTTGAGAACTCTCTTTTAGGTCATTAGTTTGGCCATCACATTTAACAATGGCGCCTTCTATTTACCTTCTACAGACAACATTTTCACAAATGTAAGGTCCACATTTTGCTTTTATCATAGCACTTCCTCCTCCTCAAGGATTTGGAACGAAATTATTAGGGGCACAGGGTGTGTCTTAGTCAAGGTTTCTATTCCTGCACAAAACATCATGACTAAGAAGCAAGTTTGAGAGGAAAGGGTTTATTCAGCTTACATTTCCACATTGCTGTTCATCAAAGGAAGTCAGGACAGGAACTCAAGCAGGTCAGGAATGTGGAAGCAGGAGTTGATGCGGAGGCTGTGAAGGGGTGCTGCTTACTGGCTTGCTTAGCCTGCTTTCTTATAGAACCCAGGACTACAAGCCCAGAGATGGCACCACCAACAATGGGCCCTCCCACCCTTGATCACTAATTGAGAGAATGCCTTACAGCTGAATTTCATGGAGGCATTTCCTCAAGGGAGGCTCCTTTCTCTGTGATAACTCCAGCTTGTGTCAAGCTGACACACAAAACCAGCCAGTACATGGTGTCAACATTTCCTGCCTGCTTTGGAACTGAATATGGATACTGAGGAAAGGTCCAAATGGGTTTTTCCCCCAAGGCTTCCTCTAAAACAGTACAGGATGCCTGCAGTTTGTTGGGTGACCCAGCTGTCCTCAGGAGGAGGAAGTCTTCAGCGTGGTTAAGTGTTAGCGTTCCCTAGTCAGAATTATTGATGTTTGAGTGTTGGCATCTTGAGGACATCAATCATAAACTAAGAAGAACCAAAAGAGCAAAGCAAATTCAAACAACCATAGAGGGCCACGCAGCCAGCTGATAGAGCGTCTGCCAACTTTGTTGACTAGGAAGTGACAGAGCAGTTGACAGGTGTGATCTCTCCTTGGATCCAGTCTGGGTGAGATGCGACAGTATTTGTTGTACAGCATCTTGTTGAAGTCTTAAAATACAAACCCAATGAGCCGTTTAAGGAGGTGTGGAGTATGGGCATGACGCTCGGCTTGGTGGGCACCAAGACTTCATTGACCTTTGTATTATTGAAGAGAACATGTAAGCACTCTGTTACTGCTGCTGTGTGTCTCTCTTTTCTCACTTTACATTCCTTCTGGGAAATAGGGCTTAATCCTAGACAAGAGAACCCAGCTAGAAATGTCTAGGAATGCCAGGCGGTGGTGGCGCACGCCTTTAATCCCAGCACTTGGGAGGCAGAGGCAGGCGGATTTCTGAGTTCAAGGCCAGCCTGGTCTACAGAGTGAGTTCCAGGACAGCCCCTGAACTACACAGAGAAACCCTGTCTCGTAAAAACCAAAAAAAAAAAAAAAATGTCTAGGAATTTGACAGATTCCCCTCTTTAAACCTGTTAAAGCCGGGTCCCCACCCCCCCACCCCCACCGCTGCTCTCCATAGCAGCTCCTTTGCTCTTTCTTTACACTGTTCATTTTGGGTGTTTAAGACATGTAGTAGGCGATGCATAAACTATAACAAAAATCAGCTGATAGTCCTCTGTAGTTATTCTTGGAACCTTAGGAGAAGCCATGGCTTCTCTCTGACTTGTGCCATCAGCAGAGATGGGTCGATCCTACCAACCCCACGCACTTCCTTTAGAACAAAGAGAAAATGTCCCACTCCATCAGCTCTCCTGCCTGCAGGGTGTGAAGCACATAGAATCCAGTCTCTAGATTCCATGGCCTTCGGATCAAGAGGACAAGAGACTTACTAGAGGGATGTCATGGCTGACCTTAGAGGACCAGAGCCAAATGCCACTGTCCTTTAAGACCCTACTGTTCTCATTAGCCTAGACCTCCAAGCTTTGGTTATTGGAGGAGGGATACACATTTTCTTGTTTTACCACATTGTGTTTTTGCAATGGGATCTAGGTCTGTTGATTTACCACATTGGTTATCTTTTGGTATGAGTTTTAAGCCCAGTAGACTGGAATCCCTTGGAGGGATAGTAGCCTAGGTGGCTTGGAAGTTTCTTGATGGGATGAAACCAATGCTGAAGGGGCCAGTTGATGGTACAGAGGAAGGGTCTCAGAGACAGTGGCCAGGGCAGAGAGACTGATGTGTGGGAACAGGATGTTGAGTAGAACAGGCTGCAGGGCAGAGTGAGATCTCTTGAGGAAGAATCAGAAAGGGATCACCATGCAGGGTAGCTGTGGCACAGTATCCAGAGATCACATGCTTTTGTACCTTGTTTCCTAATGACAATTACCTCACTATATTTGTTTAGGTCTGTGACACAAAGTATTTACTGAGATTGTTACCTCTCTCATAACAACACTCAGGGTTGTACATTGCAATGTTTTTGCATTTCTTTTCTTTTCTTTCCTTTTCTTTCTTTCTTTCTTTTTTTTTTTGTAAGAACTGTGGATAGACTGTACCCTAGTACCCTAGTGCCTTTGAACTATTCATTACTAAAGGCTTTTGTCTACTAGTGTTCTAAACAAACTGCTTGAAATAAATTTGGAATGGGATCTAGATCTGTTGATTCCATGGAAAAGCTGGAAGCTGCAGCCTGGTTTAAGATTCTTTGAGATTATCCTTGTACTGTGAGTATTAGGACGTTTGCTCTTCCCCTGGCATCGTTCAATTGTCCTCACGAAGTACCTAAGAGTATTTACCTTGGCTGATCATCTTCAGGGTCTTTATACCTTGCCATGTGGGTGTGTGACAGTACAGTAAGATGTGTCAGGAGAGCTCATGAAAGAAGACTGTTTGCCTCCTGGCAGCCAGCAAGCAGAGAGAGAAATCCCTTCCTAATGACTCTGCGTTGCAACAGTGCAACAGCCTGGTAACAACACCATTAGCCCCAGAGAGATGGTTATGATCCAAACCATGCCTCCCTTTTCTCTCCCCACAAAAACACAAGTACTGTTCTCATCTCTAGTACTTTCAGGAAACATAGCTGATCTGTACCCAGTACACTTCACTCACCAATATTAATTCTGATTCTCCAAACTGACAACTATAACCACTCCTGCCTCTAGCATCCTTGCACACTAAAACAGTATTATTTCTGTCTCTGATTGAATGCATATCAGTTTTTGAAAGCATAATATTTTCTTCTTATCTGGAATAATTGTGTCTTATTGCTAATTGGTTTTCTCACTGGTTTTGTCCCTTGTTATTCATTATAATTCTGTTTTCCACTTACATTTTGTTTTGTTTTGTTGTATTTTGTGGGATGCAAAAAGAGGAGATGCCTATTTTGATGCTAATATAAACAAAATTGAACTCTTCGGGCCATATCCCCCCTGAAGCACTCTGCGTAAATGGCAGTCCAATCAAATGAGAATGGATGCCATCTTGTTGGTGGGCTTCCGTTTGTGGCCATTATTAGAGATTTAAAAAGGCACTGAGCTACACCGTGTCTGTGGATCTTTCCTGCTACCTATAAAGACACAGTAATAATCAGAATAATTAATAATCAGAAGAATCAAAATAGTCGGACATTCTGCTAAACACACTGAACCAAAGAACATACCAATTATAGCTTCGAATCCGACAGCCTTTGCGCTCACATTAGAGATGCAGCTGCATGTGCCTTTGAATCCGCAGGCAACATCTGTCTTTACTTGGCAAACTAAGACACATGCATTCTGTTCGTTTACCGTGGCTGGCTTTGTGGCTGGCCAGAAATTTAAAAGAAGGTTTGGGTAACCCACAGTTTCTTTTCCACGGAACACCACAAAGTTAATGTTATCTTTTCCCTTCGTGGTAAACTTCCTTCTGACTTAAATGAAATTAAAACACTGTGTTTGTATCAGAATGAATAATACAGGTTTTGAGATGAAGAGCTGGCCATGTCTCTGACCTCAGTCGATATGCATGTTCTATTCCTCAGTTGGATGCTGGGCTTCGTAGCTGGGGCTAACTATTGTGAGCTCACTGTGACCTCAATGATGAAGAGTGGAGCAATTCCTACACTGACCGACATGTTAAACCAGGACTCACATTGCAGGTATTTCCTATTAGGAAGAACTTCTAGGAAAATCCGTCAAAGGTATTTGAAGAAATGTAAATGTACTAAACAGTATACATATATAAATGCAAATTAATAAGAACCATGGCTTTTCTTTTATTCAACTGACTGTCAAGAGAAATTTGGAAATTTATATGTCCTGTATTATATTCTTACACAGAGTTATATAATTAGAGCTGCTCAATCAGAGACTCTTATCAGCTCTATGAAAGAATTAATGGAACATCTATCTGTTCCCATCTGATTCTGTTAGCTTTCATTTTTCTTGGAAGGAAAAGATAATACATACAATAATAAAAATGTTATTGTGCTTCTTATGTGCCCCGTTTTATCAAAGTAAATTCATTTTTATTGTACTAGCATTTGGTAATATTGGAAAGCCAGATTGCTTCTCGGCCTTTTGGCTAAGATCAAGTGGAAAGCCAGGTTCCTCACATGCAGAGTAATGGGTAGTGTGGTCAACTTTCAAAGCATTACCAAGAAATCGAGCTGGCTCCTAGCATGTACATCAGAGTGCACATTAGGCGTGTGTTGCTCTCCTGGCCTCTTTTCTGAAGTTCCCTGGGTTTATGTCATCGTACCAATGAGATCAGCTGAGACATTTTCCCCCCAGGTGTGCCTTGCACAACCCCTCACAGGAGCTTTCTGAAGCACAAACCATGAAGGGTACCATCTTAAACCAAAGCCACAGCTGTGTGTGCTCCCATGGCCTGAGAAGTGTATTTTTCTCTCATGGGCCTGTATAAATGTAGACTATATCTTGGATGTGAAACTTTATCATGTTTTTCATTAGAATAGAGTAGGAATAAAAGCATTTCTAAATAAAAAGAAAATCCAGTGTGGCCCTTTCTCCTCCCATCCCCTAGGAATAGGTATTTGTTCAGTAAGGCAGTAATTAGGCATCTGTGTATTTAATTTAATTCTGTTGTGCTACATTCAAACCTCACTTTCCAAGTTAATATTGAAAAGCAGTACATAATTCCTGTGGGTCTTGGGGCTGAAAGACCATGTATTATAAAGTATGTATTTTCATCAACATTGCAGAGAAAGGAAGTTAGTGTCGCTAACTTCGGGGAATTTTATAATTTTGGTTCCAACTAAATTCAGTTAAGAAGGACCCAGAAGGAAAATAGTACTTACAATGAATTGGATGGACTTTAAATTCAATTAAACTTTATACACTGGGGGGCTGAAGAGATGGCTAAGAGGTGGTTAAGAGCACTGGCTGCTCTTCCAGAGGTCCTGAGTTCAATCCCCAGCAACCACATTACCTGACAACCATCTGTAATGGGATCCAATGCCCTCTGCTGGAGTGCCTAAAGACAGCAACAGTGTACTCACATACATAAAATAAATAAATATTTTTTTAAAAATGGTGGACTGATAGAACATGCACTGGGTCTCTACAGTAGCTCCTCTGACAACATACTTAACTGTCCATCTGTGCAACTGATGAGGGTTTCCACACTATAATGTGGGGATCCCCAGAATTTGGTAAAAGAGTTCTGAAGAAATTAATTTAAAATCAAGCGTGTAACAAACCCCAACTGTTTCCAGCAGAGCAGCCTGTGCCACAGTCTGTCACTGCGTGGACAGCCTTAGTTCTGAACACAGTTCAAACACTCCTCACACCGTGACGCTGTACTGTGCAACACCAGATCGGGTTCTAGACTGTCACATGACCCTCAGCACTTTTCAGGCCGAGTTTTCTGCTCCCAGCAAAACACAGCCTGATGACTGAAACAGAAACTCGATATTTTCCAGTGGCCACTCCTCCCCATGCAAATATCAAATTGATATATCTCTGGATTACATATATGTTCGAGTCCAAAAATCTTTATTTTTTTGCTTTAAAATTCATTTAAAAATTATTAAATGAGACAGACTTGGAGGCATACAACATTGAACTCAGGCAGAAGCAGGAGGATCTCTGTGAGTTTGAGGCCAACTCAATTATTAAGTGAATTTTGGATGAAAACAGAATTTCCAACCGTTTCTGAAGTGATCAACACTTGTGCCATTTTGTTCTACAAATTTCTGCAAGCCAGTGTTCTCACCTTTGATGATTTTAGAATAAAAATAACAATCAGTTTGGAGAATCATGCACAACGAAATATTTGGCCAAGATTTAATTCTGTTACCAAAATAAGCAGGTACATGCACTTTAGTAGTGTGAACATGCACTTTTGTCTTTAGTAAATGTTAAAATTATGTGCATATCAAAGGATTCCCTTACAATTAATGTCTTTATGATTTATAAGTTGCTGTTTGACTTGTATATCTATTTTACATGACCATATTATCCATTGGTACATAAAAAGCTTTAGGGACAAGGGGTCATGAGTAAAGAATCTTTTAAGTCTTGATCTGGAAGAGTTGTCTCTGAGAACATTTCCCTCCTGGCTGTGTCCTGGGGGGGAGGGTCTTTTCAAATATCATTCTTCTCTTTCATGCTACTTCTTATTAAGTTTGAGGAGCTAGGTAGGCTCTTTAGAAATTGTTCCTTGGGATGTAAGATCATGTGAAATAGAAGATGAAAGGTAGTGATTCCTACTTCCAGTGTTTTCAAAAGACAACACCCTGGGGAAAACAGAACTGGCCCTGGTAGAGACAAAGGCAAAATTAGACTAATCCTCCAGTTTTGTGTCACTGGGAATTGTACCAGAGACTCACAGCTGAGCCTTGTCCCACACCTCCAGAGGCTTTGGACAGACCAAAGGAGAAACCCTGTTTCTCTGAGGTAAGGAGATTTTAGAGATCTCAAGTTCTGGGAGCAGAGTGTATGAACTACCTATTTCATGCAGTAGAGTCCTAGTGGGGTAACTGAGACCACAGAGCCAGAGAAGAAGAATCTCCCCCAGAATGTGAGTAATTTGGAAAAGGAGGGTCTCAGGAGTCTCACAAGCAGGACACGGACATCTCACTGTAACTCTTTAAGACCAGATGACTGTATAGACAAACAACAGAGAAAACCCCATGTCTCCACACCAAGGACCCAGCTCCAATCACTCCCCCATCTAACACAAGCACTGAAGAAATTTCCAAGTCTCTGACTGTGGTTAGGTTTGAACCATGCAGTGGATGGGGACTCAAAATAGAAATTGCTGAAAAGGAAGAAATAATGACACGTTAAGCCAGTTGATCCATCTCTTTCCCAAGGGCTGGCTGTGCATTCCGTAGCAGGGGTGGAGAGACTATCGGACCACAATGCCCTCACCCTCACATCTTTCCCTCAGACAATGGAAGCCTTGATGACTCGTGTTTGTATGACTCATTCCTGCACCATGAACCCACATTCCCAACTGACCAATGCACACTTCACTTGGATGTCTCAAAGTACTTTAGAGACTTGAATGTCTCAAAGCATACAGTAGACCCTGAACTGTCATTTTAGATCAACTGTATATTGAAAAAATGAGACTCTTCTTAGCCATGACATAAGCAAACAGGCTGGTCATGGTCTTGGTAGACCTCTAACTCATCAGTTCTCTCCATTTCTACTATGATTAACTGAGCCTAAATTACCATCATTCCTTCCTCCCCATACCCTCTCTCTTACACACACACACACACACACACACACACACACACACACACACACCTCTTGAAGTTGAGGCGACCAACATTCTTATCTCCCATGCTTTTCAAGTCCCCAGTTTCCAATCATTTCTCACATTTAAAACTTCAAGTCTTCATCCCTGGCCTCAACCAGTGAAATTCCCCACCTGTCATCTGAAAAGACTACGATCTGCCCTTCATAGCAATAATCATGACTGCTGTTTTTATTTGTGTTACAATTGATTTATCTTCTTTCCCATGAGAGCATTGGCTCAATGAGTACAGAGAAAAATCCCATGCCCTGTCTTTTTTATTTTTTATTTTTTATTGAATATAATCTTCATTTACATTTCAAATGGTAAGCCCTTTCCTAGTTTCTCCTCTCCCCGAAAACCTCCAACCCATCCTCCCACCCCTGCCTCCAAGTATATGTCCCTCCTCCCGATCCACTCCCACCTCCCCCCCTCAATTTCCCTTTGTTGGGGCATCTATTGAGCCTTCACCTGACCAAGGCCCACTCCTCCCACTGATGCCCAATAAGGCATTCCTCTGACACATTTTTGGCTGGAACCATGTGTAACCCTTGGTTGATGGTTTAGTCCCTGGGAGTCCTGGTGTCTGGGTGGCCGACATCATTGTTCTTCCCATGGGGCTTTAAACCCCTTCAGCTCCTCCAAACCACCCTCAAACTCCTCCATTGGGGA
Source organism: Apodemus agrarius (assembly GCA_964023405.1). Lineage (NCBI taxonomy): Eukaryota > Metazoa > Chordata > Mammalia > Rodentia > Muridae > Apodemus > Apodemus agrarius. The sequence continues at coordinate 5,257,308 of OZ030016.1, forward strand.
CCCCATGACCAGACCAATGGTTGGCTGCTAGCATCTGCCTCTATATGTGTAAGGCTCTCCTATGCCCTGTTTTACCCAGTGACCAAGGTACATAGGAGACACCAAGAAAATCACAGAAGGACTTTGGAAGTACAATTAATGAACAGCAACAAAGTGGTTAACATCTTTGAGGGTTTACCTAGTGCCAGACAACATTGATTACACATGTTAGCCCACTTAAACTTGTAAAGGATGAGATAGGTGGGGTTCTGTTGTCAGACACAATGTTCACATAAAGTGAGCTCTTCCCGAGGTCCCCCCATAGACTCAGAAAGTCTTGCTTTCCAGTGAGCTGCTTAGAAGGGCACTGTTTCACAGTGGATTATATTTTCAATCTACACCAAGTTACATATTCATTATAGACAAAGTGTATATGTCAAATTCTTATTGGATTTGTGTGCAGTATCTATTCATTTATGTAATAAGCATGATTTGAGGCTTTATGGTAGAAATGAAGACCTAGAAATCAAGATGAAATGGTCCTTTCAAAATGACCCTGATCTTGTAAAGTAGGTGACAATAGAAGTAAATCACTCAATGAAACCCACATGAGATACTTTAAACATGCCCATGAAAGACTCATATAGAGGAAAAAGGATCAAAAGTCCATTTTTCCCAGTGGGAGGCAGCAATGGTTACACTTCTCCGTCTCCCTATGAAGTGACTGAGTTGAGCCAGGCTCCTCATAAACTGCACTGACCACCCTGTTCTCTGTTGTTTATTTTTTCAAAGCCTGGACTTTGTTTTCGTAGGCTACTGCAGAAAAATAGAATAAAGTGGCTTCAGCAACAGAAACTAATCATTTTACGTGTCTAGATGAACAGGGCTGCTTCTCTCAGTGAAGAACAGGGAGTCTCTCCCAAGCTTCCTTCTTTGCTTCTGGTGATTGTTGCAGCCTCTCCTGTTCTTTGGTTTGTAGACAAATCATTCTTATCTTTTCCTTGTTCTCTTAGTGTTCTCTCTATGGGTATTTCTGTCTCTGTGTTCCAAGTTTCTCCTTCCCATAAGAATACAGATCATATTGGATACAGGTCATTCAAATGAGCTTATCTTGGCAATTAAATCAAAATGCCCTCACTTCAAACAGTATTCTGAGGTCCTGGCATTTGGACTTGTAACATGAAATTGGGAAGAACAGAGTCAACATGTAGTAGCTCCTTTCACCATCTAAAATGTTCTTTCAGAAGCCTAGTCATCCATTCCTTTGTTGATTAATCCCTTGCTTATTGAGATTGTTCTGGTTTAGGTCCTAGATTAGGGTATATGCTGCACATGAAAACGGCTTGTTGAGGTGATTAATATATAATCTGTAGATGTCTGAGTGAGTGCATCATCAGGGGAAATCAAACAGAACACCAAGAGTGTGCCTCCTGCCGTCCTTGTATTCCTGGGTTACAGAGCAGCACTGTCACTAGATTGAAATTCATAAATAGGTGATCTTCTCTCTTCGTTCTCAATTTATTAGAGGTAAAAGTCATTTCTCAACCTCTGATCTTGTGACTGAACCCTGTTTGCTGCCCATTGACCCTATCCATCCCCAGGAGCACTGCAACTCCTTCAGGTTTACATCTGACCTGTCCAGTCCAGTCCAGTGTCTTCCTCTCCTGGTCATTGGCTACTGCCTAAGTAAGTGGCCAACCCACAGAGGCCAGTTTACCCCACAGTGAGCTTTGGAAAGTCAAGTTCATTAAGAAGTGAGTACAGTTTAATTTGCTTTGAGATCACTGCCACAGTGTAGATTACAAAGTTCCGTTGTCCCGGCTGCAGCCCAGTCTCCCTCCCTGTCCCCTGGCATGCAACAGCTAATGACTCCTTACAGGCGACATTTCAGTTACCTAATGGACAGTGAGCTGTATCATGCAGTGGGTTGAACTCGATCCAGCTACCACAATGACAAAGAAACAAGTCAATAATCAACTAGCCACAAAATTCACTAGGAAAAGGACAACAAAAAGCTAAGGAAAACAGATGTTCTCATAAAATGATACCTTTGGAGACACATCAGCCTCTAAGCTTCTGAGAAAGCCTGAGTGTGCCTTCACTGTACCCACGAAGAAGCCTCCCTTGCTCTGCCCTACATTTGTCATTATAACCATATTTTTTTGAGCATCTAGATCTCTCATAAGATAAAAGCACAGGTTCACCATTATTGGGTATTAGTGTCTTTGGCCTTCCATGTACATATGAGCTGTAGTTCCAGCCTCAGTTGTGGGGATGCAGGCAACACCCTGGTCATGGTCTGGACCACGGCTCTCAGGAAGTGTGCTTGATAATGCTGCTATTCCTATTCATTTTTTAAAAAGATCAGTTGTAAGTTATGTTTCTTCATCTCAGTGGCTATTTTCCAGAAACAGAATGTTTGCAGAAGTATATATTAAATATTCTAAGGAGGTTCTGATGTATATTAGTTGCCCCTTTTTCAATTCTGGAAATGAGAGGCTAAGCAGTTCAGAATCAAGGTTAAGATATGATCAGTTTGAAAAATGAAATGGAACTTGGCTTTGATTAGACTATAGAGATGGCCTTTGTGGAAGAATAAGCTGATGACTTCTATGCGGGGTTTGAATAGTTAAGTATGTAGAAACGCTGTTGGCTGAGAGAGAAAAAACAATCAGGTAGGCACTGGAAGAAGGGGTGCCAAGTTGTGTCCATGGAACATCAAAACGTAGAAACCTAACTGGAGTTGGATAAAAAAATCTGACTTTCAGAGAGCTGGGGTCTTATTAAAGGCAGCCATTGAAACAATGGAACTAGATGAGACTTCCTAAAGACAGAGTTGAAAACTGTAACATCATAATTCTGAGGGTGCTGTGGTATATAATGCATGTTCAGTTTATAAGAGCCAGAGGCAGAAGAGAGAAATAATTGGAGATACTTCTAAATATCATTATATTATTTTCAAGGGGAAACCATCTAACATGCTCAAATCCAATATAGCTGTCATACAGCCTACATCTCTAGGAGGTCATGGAATAAAGGTGGCAAGCCGTGGCGTCTGTCCTCGGCATCACCAGGGGCTGCCAACCATCACCCACCACGAGGCTCAGTGAAGACAGCCATTCCAGTCTGTCTACAGACTGACTGTGGAGGCCAGGACTCCAGAGCTTTTGAAGCTTTCAAATCTAACATTCCAACCATTAAAACGTCATAACATTCATTTCTTACAGCTGCACACAACAGTGTTCTTATAGCACAACACAGGGCTCCGTTTAGTTCTTGGGCTTGGATTTGAATGTCTGAAGACAAAAAGTACCTTCCATTTCCCAAGTAGTCATAAACCTTGTGACTAAGAGGAATATATAATTGCCAAGACAGGCAACATCTGTAAATAAAAGAGGTAGTAGCTATTATAATAGGCACCTGTAGGCTATGTTTATTTTATTGGAAAATAGTGGCTTAGAGGAGAAGCCTAAGCTATAATAAAATTAATTATTGTCCCATAAGACACATGGAAGATTTCCATCACAGAAATCTGCTGTCACCATTCGACTATGCACTAGGCCGCCAGGAGGCCACCTGCTGCCGCTGCTCTTTGACCCCTATGATGTGACAGCTGAGCAGATGTATCTACTTAATTCTTACTCAAGATCCACAGAACCCTGTTGTCACACTGGGGGTGCTATGTGGTCCTTTCAATTAAACACTTATGAAGCCACTTTCAAAGCTGTTAATTACTCTATCTTCTTTAGACTTCCATAGTAACTATGGCACATCACAGGCCCCATCACCCATAAGTTCTTCACTACGTACTGAATCTGATCATAAGCACACTGTCCCGTATCCACACATGCCATCTGAATTAGCGAGCTACACTGACACATCATTGCGACTGGTCTCCAGCCTCTAAGCCATCGCAATAATGTCCTTGTGAGGAAAAGGAGGTGATGACATTAAGCTTTCATGTCTCTTTAGAAGTCTTTGATCTGGAGCCATGCCCAGTCTTTCCTTTATCTTCATGACTGTGCCATAATATGAACTGAGGCTGTGGTGCCCCAACCCCAGTCCTTGCACAGAGCTTCTACAACTCTTGGAACTTCTTACACAATGTAATAAGAGGAGAATTCTTTGTTAATCATAATAATTCCCTTCTAAAGTCACCTGAGTTCATAACCCTGAGTGGATACTCGGGGGCAGTGGTTGATTGTTGGGAGAAGCAGTCATGTGCCACAGGACATTTCAACTGCAAGAAGAGAAGACCTGGGCTGAACCAAGTGGCCACTAGGAATGATTTACTCAGTCATGCTTACCCCACGGAAGCTGCATGAAGGTCCTGGGTGATGTGCCATAGAGAACTCAAGGTTGCTGACCAAGAAGGGACCAACGTCCCAGGAGGGGAGCAATGACAGTTCATGCCGATCCTCAACCCGACGGGGTCTACATCACCTAGGATATAAGACACTGAGCACACCTCTGAAGAATTGCCTTGGCTAGGTTAGCCTCTCCGTGCCAAAACTGGAGGGATTGTCTCTCCTGCGTTCACTGCTCTCTGCTCTCCAGCTATGAACACAATGTGACCAGCTGATCAGGTTCCCGCTGCCTTCAGTTCCGCCCCCCTCCCACGTGGATTGGATATCAAAACTGTAGGGCCAATGAGAACACTCATTAGGTGAGGTGCCTGACACCTGAGTTTGCTGCCCAAGACCCACGTGGTAGAATAAAGGAGCCAATATCTGCAAGTTGTCCTCTGACCTCCAGGAGCCTGCCATGGCATGTGTCGGCCCCTTGCCCAAAAATCAAATAAATATGTAAAGCAAAGTAAAATTTTAATTCCCAAACTGTGAGTCAAAATAAACCCTTTCTTTTAAGTGTTTTTGTCAGGCATTTTTATCACAGCAACAAGAATAAGAGTGGACACAGTGGCACACGCTAGACACTATAGAACAGAAGTTTGTGGGCCGGCTGGAGAGATGGCTCAGCGGTTTAGAGCTCTGACTACTCTTCTGAAAGTCCTGAGTTCAAATCCCAGCAACCACATGGTGGCTCACAACTATCATAATTGAGATCTGATTCGCTCTTCTAAGGTGTCTGAAGATAGCTACAGTGTACTTACATATAATAAATAAATAAAAATCTTAAGGAAAAAAAGAAGTTTGTGGGCTTAGGAGCCTTCTGAGCCTCACTGGAATATCTGGCTGTGTATTTACAACCTTTAAGAAATCCTTAGCATTGGACTAAGCACAAGGTCCTCAATGGAGGAACTAGAGAAAGGATCCAAGGAGCTGAAGGAACTTTTAGCCCCATAAGAGGAACAACATTATGAACCAACCAGTACCCCAGAGCTCCCAGGGACTAAACCACCAATCAAAGAGCACACATAGAGGGACCCATGGCTCCAGCTGCATATGTAGCAGGGGATGGGCTTGTTGGACATCAAAGGAAGGAGAGGCCCTTGGTCTACAGCAGAGATGTTTACATGTATTTTATTAAGAGTAGTTATCTAACTAGACATTATCTGTCACTAGCTTCACAGGTTCATGGAAAGCTAAAAGCCATATTTTCTGTGACTAACTTATCATTGAAGTTTTGTGTAGATAAACCCAGTCCAAATTTTATCTTCTGTCCTTGCACCCACAATAAATTGTTAGTTCTCTTTTGTGACTTTTGATTAAGTGTTTTACAGGCATGTATTCTAAGTTGTAAATGCCTGCTTCCTATCTCAGAAGCAACTAGCCCATGACACGTGAAGACTGGCAGTTCTTTTTTTTTTTTTTTTTAGTTATTTTTATTTTCTATATTCTATGTTTACATTTCAAAGGCTTTCCCCTTTCCCAGTTCCCACCCACCATAGTTCCCATAGTTCTTCTCCCCCCCAACTATCCCCCAATCATTCCCCCTCCCCCCTCGGTTTCTTTACTAAACTGGATGCAATCTTTACATGCCCAGGGTCCTCTCCTTTCTTCTTCTTGGGAATCATTTGACTTGCTATTTGTGTCTTGAGTATTTAGTGCTTCTGGGCTCATTAATATCCACTTATCAGTGATTGCATTTCATGTGCATTCTTTTGTGATTGGGTTAGCTCACTCAGGATGATATTTTCCAGGTCTAACCATTTACCTACAAAATGCATGAATTCATTATTTTTAATTGCTGAGTAGTATTCCATTGTATAAATATACCACATTTTCTGTATCCATTCCTCCTTTGAGGGATATTTGGGCTCCTTCCAATTTCTTCTAATAGCAGTGTTTATATCAGAGAGGAGTTAATAGCAGTCCCAATATAAATAACCTATTCATTATCAGAAAAATTTAGGAATTCTTATAGGATTATCATTAAGAATTAAGAAATCGGGGCTGGAGAGATAGCTCAGTGGTTAAGAGCACTGACTGCTCTTCCGAAGGTTCTGAGTTCAAATCCCAGCAACCACATGGTGGCTCACAACCATCTGTAATGAGATCTGATGCCCTCTTCTGGAGTGTCTGAAGATAGCTACAGTGTACTTACATATAATAAATAAATCATTTTTAAAAAAGAATTTATTATAAAAAAGAATTAAGAAATCATCTATTTGTCTACATAGCATCACTACAAGACAGTGCATCTTCAGTGATCTCTAGAAATCTGCCAAAAGGGCAGGCTAATACCTAGTGGTTGTTATATAAATATAAATATATACATATACATATATATTTAATAATAGCAGGAAAGGCATTAATCTCTCCTAAAATTCTGTCTCTGTAGCCTTGCCTACCTGCCTAGCAGGAAAATCACCTGCTGGCTTTTAGTCTCTCACAGACGGCTCCTGGCAGTGGCAGACTCTATTCCTTCTAGAACCTTCTTTCTTTAAGTTGCCTTGGTCATGGTATTTTGTGTTTCACAGAATCGCAAAAGTAACTAAGACATGTTTTCCATGTTCTAAGTTCTATGTTCTAAATTCTAAGTTCCTAAGTTCCCTAGTAAATCACCATAGTCTAAGGACAGGATTGTAGGTGCCACAATTTGTACTCAAACCAGGCAAAATTTAGGGGAATCTTGGGGCCCCATTATTTTAAGATTGGCATCTGAGATGGGGCAAGGGTCCCTGTGAGACTGGCCTTTAACATATGGGATTAGCTTTCACTCTGAAAATGCAGCTAAATCATAGGATGTCCCATTATATTCAGGATTGGTAGTGGAAGTATCAACTGCTGTGCAGGACATTTCTACCCATTTGGTTTCACAAATGTGAGAATAAGAAAAAAACTTAATTTTCTTATTAAGGCTATAGACATCTTCAAATTTTGTAAGATCAGGTTACCACAAGTGAAGATGTTCCTTCATCTTTACATTCACCACATACTTCTCTCTACCTTCCTTCCTTTCTGAACACTTCCATGAAAATCTGTTCAGGTCACAGAGAACAAACAAGAGACAAGTCCCACAGGTGAATGCAGTCCTTCCCAGCGCCGGCGCTGCTGAACGTGTTGTCTGGGAGCAGTGGGCTCGCCCGTTGTCTCTGTTCTTTGGCTGTTTGCCATTCTAGGTTCAGTTCTCGAGTAGAATGAAAATGAGATCTATTTAACCAAGAAAACAAAATTATTCTTAAAATGCCAGAGAAGGTGAAGCATCTTTTCGGAGCTACAGACCTGAATCTATAAGAAGGTGATATATATTTCCAACTTTACCATTTTAAAAACATATATGATTGTTTCGCCTGCTTGAATGAACGTCTACTATGTGTATTCAGTGCTCTTGGGGTCTAACGAGATCACTGATCCCTGGAGGTGAGTTTACAGGTGGTTGTGAGTCACTCGATGTGAGTACGGGGAACTAATCCTGGTTCCTCAGCCTGAGCAGCGAGTGTTCCTACACAGCAGGCCATTTGACTCACCTCTGAGAGAACGCTGAAGCGCAGCTTTAGGATTTCATCTTTAAACACTTCAAGGGCTCAGAACTGTCCTTGGGGACATTAACGCTCCAGGACTTCCAGCTTGCATTGAGCAAGGACAAAGTATGTTCTTCCAACACCACAGAGAGGGCTGCATTGCCCTCAGATTGTGGAACTCATAATATTGCTGGTGGAGCAGACAGTGTCCGCGGAGGACCTGAAGATTTTTTAAAGCAGATGATGCGTTGACTTAAATGGCCCTTGAAGATAATGCTCAGCTGTCTTGCTGCCTCGGGGGATGTCTTCAGTCTGTTCTACAGTTCCCAGACGTTCTAAAGAAGAATGAGCTCCAGCACTCTGACCACCACCTTGTTTAACAGCATTCTTCTTATTATCTGCCTCTTCTAGAACCCTCCTGCCTCAATGTGTAGGATTGCCTCTCAGTAAGACACTTGCTTTTCTCAAGATCTGCTTGCTCTGTGGACCTTACCCTTGAACTCTTGTGCAGAGAGGTAAGAGAGATGGCTCTCCAGTTAAGAGCACTCGCTGCTCTTACAGAGAACCCTAATTCAGCTCCCAGTACCCACAGGGAAGATTACACTCCTCTGTAGCTCCACTTCCAGGAAATGTTTCCCTCTTCTGGCCTCTTCAGACACACATACACATATATAAAAATAAATATATCTTAAAATAAAAAAATTCATGCCACACTGTGAAAACTTTGAAGAGATTTCTATGATAAATTATTGGTCAGGTAAAAGGAGCATGTCATGGTTGTCTCTGAAGGGGCCCTGTCAGAGCCTTACACATACAGAGGCCGATGCTAGCAGCCAACCATTGAACTGGGTGTGGGGGTCCCCAATGGAGGAGTTGGAGGGCAGTCCAGAGAAGCTGAAGGGGTTTACAGCCCCATGGGAATAACAACGATGTTGGCTAAGCAGACACCCCAGAACACCCAGGGACTAAACCATCAGCCAAGGGGTACTCATGGTCCCAGCCAAAAATGTGGCAAAGACATGCCTTGTTGGGCATCAGTGGGAGGAGTGGTCCTTGGTCCAGTGAAGGCTCAATAGATGCCCCAACAAAGGGAAATCAAGGGGGCGGGGAGGTGGGAGTGGTTTGGGTGGAGGGGCATATAGTTGGAGGCAGAGGGTAAGAGGAGGAGTTGAGGGTTTTAGAGGAGGGGGAAACCAAGAAAGGTTTTAGCATCTGAAATGTAAATGAAGATTATATTCAATTAAAAAAGAAAAAAATATTGGTCTGGCAATGCACGCATTCCTCCAACTCTTTGAGAAGTGAAATCAAAGCTGGGCTATAGGAAATCTAGCTGCATTAGAACTTAGAACATTCCTCGACTCCTTACAAGGATAAGAAATCAGGGCCATGTTGGTGAAACAGTGACAGTGATGTACTCTTGCCATCTAGATCAGGAGCTCATGACAGCTCTCGCATTGTGTGGCTGCTTTCTCACTCCTTCCTGTCACCATGGCGTGTTCGAGTCAGTCCTCAAGTCTGAGCAGGACATCTGTTTCCCATCCTCCACAGTGTTGCTCTACCAGGAACTGCCATTTTTACTTCATACAGTCAAATGCATACCATGCATGGCGTTTTTGAAAGCAAGCTGAAAATAATAATAATGTTCTGGGCCTTGCTATTCTTAAGTCCCCCCAAAACCACTGAGCACAAACAACTTCTAGACCAACTCCGTCTGGGAAGAGCGGATTTAGAAAGAGGGGAGACACTATAGACAGTACCACATACAAGAAGGAAAATAGAGCGTCTCGGCCTGGTCCATTGTGGGACGCTGCGGGATGTTGACTCACTTCCTAACTATGGTCTTCCTGAGCTCAGGGAAAACTAAACAGCCTTTCATGCAACGGGGACAGCTCAGACAAGCTCAGCCAACCTCTCCCGGCCATGCACTGCTGTGTAGCTAGCTACGGCCAATGCTAATATCTGCACTGGACACTGTGTAACTATTTTTCCAAAAGAACAGACCAAACAAGTTGTTAAGTATAGAAAACTGTACACACAGGACTGGCCTGTACAAGCAATGGGAGTAGCTGGACAAGTCAGAGGGAACAAGAAATAACTGATGACGTTTTGAAAACAAATATATTATCCCCTCTTTTCAGAAGAATATATTGGCAGAGGGCACAGCCTGGTGAATCTTGCTGACAAATAAGGCAGAACCCAGTGCTCTGGCCAGCCTCTCCTGAGAAGATGGTGGAATCTTTAATGTGGAAGTGTCCCCAGTTATAAATAATTGTCCCAAGCCTGTCTCTAATTACTTGTCACTCCTGAAGTAATTCTCTGGGCAGAAGTCCTAGTACATTTCACATCTGACCAGTACTGGGAATTTAGTCCCGGAAAGGACAGTCAAGTTGTAAGCACGCCAGCTCCTTCCACAGCGCCGTGAGCATTGTGGCCACAATTTGGCCTGCCAGTCAGGGATCAGCAGCTGCGACCATTTTGCTGACTGGACACTGTGAACCAAGGACCACAGACCAGTGAATGTCCTTAATACCACTGTCTTCTCAACAGAGTCTACAGTTAAAGGATCTTCCCACTTAAGCATCAGCACCATCCAGGAACAGACTGGTTTGTGGAGACTGATAGCCAAATCTCTCTCTTTCAGATTCTCAGTCCTGGCATTGGGAGGATGTACAGAGCCCCAGCAAGGGAATCCTCAGAGGAAACAGTAGTGGCTTTTCAACAGTTGTTTGTTTTCTTGCCTTTGAAGAGCCTACATGCGTGTCCAGCCATTCCTTTCCGAGTTCGGAATGTGAACTGTTGGTTTTCCGAGTCTTTCTGTCCTTTTCCAAACCACCAGCTTTATGGGTTTGGCTTCGTGAAGACATCCTCTGTAACCAATAACTTTTTTACAACACTGAAAATGTGTGCGTAAGATGACGGCACTGTACCTTTAAAGAAGCGGGAAGACTTTTTAAAAAGGGATGTCCCATGTTTTTGATAAGACTTGGGGAACTGTTTCTGTTCAGGGCTACTGAGATGGCTTAGCGGGTGAGAGGGCTCATAGCCAAGCAGACAATATACCCTCATCATATTTGCCTCCACTCCTCCTCCGGAGTCCTCCCAGATCCACCCCACCCCCCTCTAAGTGTCGTATCCTCTTATTTCCTCTTTGCGTACCTTGCCCAGTCCAGTCCATGCAGCCCATACCTTCACTGTGATGAGGTCAACCTACCAGAGATCTTGTCATTAAAGAAAACTCCTTCCCCCAGAAACTCTGTTACCCATAGTTCTTCAGCTGAGGGTGGGGTCTGCTGTCCCCCACACTATTCCGCATTCTGGCATGTTGACTGGCCTGACCTTGTGTACCACCTTCTGTAGGCACCCACGCCCTCTTGACCTTGCGAGGGGGATGCTTGTCACCTCCAGATGTTACTGTATCCATTTGGGCTTTCCAACCTCTCAACCTTGTGATCTTTCTGCCATGTTTTTCATGAGGGTCCTTGAGCCCCATGGAGGGTGTGTGATGCAGAACTCTCATTTGTAAATGGGTGGTCATTAGGGGGAGGTGCTGCTTGAGGGGGATTAGGAGGTGTGGCCCTGTTAAGGTAGGCGTAGCCATGTTGGAGGATGTGTGTCACTGTGGGTGGGCTTCAGGGCTTCAACGCTTAAGTGAGGTCCAGCAGCTCTCTCCTCCTGATGTCTGTGGATCCAGATGTGGACCTTTCAGCTCCTCCTGATCCTTGCCTTCCTGCTTGCTGTCATGCTCCTGCCGTAGGATGAACTGTGAAACTGTAAGCAAGCCCCCAACGAAATGCTTTCTGATTATAAGAGTTGCTGAGGTTTTAGCTTCTCCTCACAGCAACGGAACGCTAAGACTGGCCTCTAGCACTCTGGGCTTTGAACTGAGTGTCTGGGACTCCAGTCTAACCCCATACAGTGGGCACTCAAGGGCCAAGAACTGCCAGGCCTGGAGTGGACTTGCCTTGCCTTTTCCATGTAGAAAAAAGAAGGAGAGGAAGCGATGAAGGAATTGGAAACCTAACTTCAGTAGACTTGATCTTAATTAAGAAGAGGCATGCCAGTGCTAGCTCTGTTACTATCGGTTTAAGACTTTCCGGGGACCTTCCTTCTACCCAGTGGTAGAGGCACGCGGCTATGTGAGGACCTTCCCCATTATGCTCCAGTCCCACGGGTCTCTTAAAAACGTGCACCCCACAGTGTGGTCAGGACAACAGGTTGTTGTGCCTTGAGAGTGGCCTCCCCAAGCTGTATGCTCAGTCTAGGCACTGGCTGATGGTCAGAACACACTTCCTCTCAATCCTTCCACGCCTCTGCTCTGGAAAAATGGAATCGTTTCCTCCTTCACCCGCCCTTCAAGGTAGAAGGAATTCTTCCTTTGTTCAATCGTTTCGTTTCTCACGCAGCTCTTCTTGTTCAACACAGTATGACACTTACTTCCCCTACTAAAATGGCTTTAAGGTATTTCTAAGAATTTATGTATTTCCACATAAACTGATTTTCAGTTCCCATTCAGATAGTAGTAGTAGAATGAATGAATGAATGAATGAATGAATGAATGAATGACAAAAGAAAAAAAGAGCCGGCACTAAGTGTCATAGTAATAACTCAAAATAACAATTGTAATGGACGCTGTACAGCACAAAAAAAAAAAAAAAAAAAAAAAAAAAAAAGAGGCTTGAGGCTTTGCAAGGCAGAGTGACCGAAGTATAGCTGTGAGGGGGAAGGTTATACGGGAAGTCTAGACGGTAAGGATGATAACGGGTCCGGGAACCACACAATGCCTTCCCAACCGGGCGGTGCTGCGAGCTGAGTAAATAATACGCAGGAAGTTCTTGAAAGGTGGGAGGAGCTTTGTAAATGGTGCCACCGTTACCTGCTATGGCCATAACTTGTACTCCTGGTAGGTGTATGACCCAAGTCCACCAGATTCGGAAGCTCTCAGCACGCAGAAGCTTGCTTCCGATTGCTGCAGAAGACTTTCTTGAATTATGATGGCGAGCTTACAGAGCATGCGCAGGGCCCAGGCTTAGAAAAGGAAGGAGACAAAATCCTTGTAGAAATGCCCACGAGGATAACAGGGCTGGTGACGGCTAATAATTATTGTGTGTTTGTGAACTAAGTGGCTCGTAAGAATCACTGCAGCTCATGCTAACACAGCTGTATATGGTCACTGAAACAACTGAAGCTTTATCTTCCGGTTTCGGCGGGATCCTCCTGGAGAAGAACACAATATTCTACGGAGCAGGAATGCCTTCCCCTGGGAACACGGTAGAAAATGGCCATGGAGGGTCAGGAAAAGAACAGATGTGCAAACTTCCCTCCCAGAAGCATCAAAAGGCAATATAATGGCCCCAGGCCTAATTCAGACAGCCGCCAGCAGCCAGGGACTCCAGTTCCACCACCAACACACACACACACACACACACACATACACACACCCGCCTCCACACACAGCTAAGGGTACAGAGCAGTGTATGTGACAGATGCCAACCAGACATAGCACAGACACTGTGACACTTAGCTGGACCATTTAGCGCAGAACAAAACGAAACAAAAGAACAAGAAATGGTGGCCCATAAGTGCAATCTTCCAGGGCATCTGGGAAAGAAGTGAGAGCATTGAGTTGCGAATCTTGGAATTATAAAGGAAACATAGCGCAGGCTTAGAAACAAGCAAGACAAACTATAAGGGACTATTGTAAAAATCCATGCAAATGCAGAACCATGAAAGGAAAGAGAGGTGTAATGGAAGGAGGGAGCTTTCAACCAAGCTCAGGACATAATACAGGGATATGCCTATGTCTATCTTACACAGCTCCTTTCTCCAGTCAGTGACCTCGCTAGGGAAGACTAAGAGTTCATCAGCCCAGTTGGTCCCAACTCTACAGAGAAAGGCTTAGAGTTAGGAGCTCCTGTTTTAAATTTGCTACTTGTAAAGATTGTGAATTTGTCAGAAAAAGTTCAAAAAATATTTCAGGAGAAATTATATTGAAAAGTAAAATATTGAATTTGGCAAAAAGAAGATATACACACATTAAATTTATTCTTTTCATAACAAAATTTAGTGGCTCTATTTTTTCAAAAAAATCAAAAGAATAATTGTAGTTTGCTTACAGTTCTCTTTTAGAAGAAATACTCCAATTTAAATATATCTTTATTTATTTTATTACATAACAAAGGAGGCAAATGTCAAGGAAAGAAAAGTAAGTCTCAAAAGTATTTCTGTGCACACTATAGGACATTGTTCTTCAAGTGAGGGCCGGGGGGTGGATATTTGAACATTTTTCCTCCTGGAAACCACATTCCTGTGGCATAGCTCAAATTAAATCTTTTGGTCATATTGAAAGGGAAAGAAGAAAATTACTATATTGAAACCAAAAAGAAAATGAATCTGGCTCTTTTTATTATATTTTCCCTGTCTGTGACTTCCCAACCTGTCCTGCTTGTACAAATATACAAATATAGCTCTACACAAGACGAGGCCACTGCCCCAGACCACCTCTGGCTCTTAAGGTGGACTTCATTTAAGGGACTCAAGAGGATCGTCACAGAAAGAAGCCACACGAGTATTCTTCTGCGTGTTTTGTCTCTCCATTTATGCTCCATTCCAGGAGAAAGAAAGAAAGCCAGATGTGAATGGACTTGATTAACTGGAAAAAAATAACAGTCACAGTCTGGAGAGAGGGCTCAGTAGTTAAGAGCATCGGCTGCTCTTGTAGAGGATCTGGGTTCAGTTCCCAGCACCTGTATAGCAACTCACAATTAGCTGTACCTTTACTTCCAGGGGATTCGACGCCCTCTTCTGACCTTCACAGACATTAAGCAAGTGTGTGGTGCCTATACATATAAGCAGACAAAACACCCATGTGTGTGTATAAAAAAAAAAAGCCTTTTAAAGATACAGTCATGTCTGAAAAGAACGCTATATGCCCTAAAGATCTTGAGTGTGGCTCCTGATTTGTGAGCCATGATTGTCCAGCACAACAGAGCCCTGCTACTATGCACAGAGCCACAGGCATGAGCTGTTGCCTCAAGTAAGTTTTCAAAAAGAAAACGGCAATAAAGAGGCTACAGTTTTGTCTTTGTGGCTTTGCACGAACAAGCATATACAATGTTCGCTTTTTATTCATTTACCTTGTCAGTTATAAAACGCTGAGGTTGTTTCTATTTCCTAGCTGATGTGACCAGAGCAGCAGTAAGCGTGGCTGAGCAGGGATCTGAGGAGCAGATGTCCAGGCCCTTGGGTGTGTGCCACAGAGCCATATGGAGCTATAGATTTTTAGGGATTTTTTCCATACTGATTTCCATAGTAACTGCACTAATT
This sequence comes from Apodemus agrarius, assembly GCA_964023405.1. Taxonomy (NCBI): domain Eukaryota; kingdom Metazoa; phylum Chordata; class Mammalia; order Rodentia; family Muridae; genus Apodemus; species Apodemus agrarius. The sequence continues at coordinate 5,272,474 of OZ030016.1, forward strand.
TCATCCCTACCCTTAGGGCATGGCATTTCCCCTTTCTCTACAAGCATGCCTGCATCTGCTGCCAATCATTTTGTTGACCTTTGCCATTCTGATGATAGTGAGAAAAATTACCTTTAATTTGCCTTTCCTAATTTGTAATGATGATGAACTTTTTGAGGTGTTTCACAGCCATTTTTATTTCTTCTATTGAGAACTCATTTATACCCCGTAGCCTATTTGTTAATTAGGTTGTTTGTTTCTTTGACTCCTTCCCTTCTGTTCTGCTTTCGGGTTTTGTTGGGTTTTTTAGTTCTTTGTATAGTCTAAGAATGAATCCTTTATCAAATGTACAAGCTGGTAAGGTTCTCTCCCTCTTGAGATAAAATCATCCTATGTCCCCTTGGTGGGTTCTCAGTACAATAGGAATCTCCTTCATTCGAGACCGAATTGAGAAGAGGAGGTCTTGAGAAAACACAGGCAAAAACCAGAGGTGTGCAGCTACAAGCCACTACTCAGGGCCACTAAGGGGTAAATACCATCTTTGAGCAGTTCTCATCTGCCATGTGTATTGTTCGACAAGACTGTATCTGAGAACTCTGAGAACGAGATATCATCTTGCCCTTGCCAGATGACGATCCAGGGTTGGAAGAGACATTTTCAGTGATGTTTAGACCAGAGTAAATGGAGACCTAAAGTGAGGTCTATTTCTGAGATCCTTCGCTATGCATGCTCACACTGCGGCTCAAAGAGTGCTCCGAGATGCCTGGTGGTGGTTGGGAAAGCTTGCAAGATGAGAGAGCATCACAGACACACTTCCAAGTATGCAAATTGAGTTTTATGATAAAAAATTTAAAAATGGGCAAAGTAAGAAATATCAACCAGAAAGTATTAAAATTGTGAAATCCACAAAGTATGCTTTGAGGAATAATGAAGCCCCCATCTGACGTAAGAGGGGGCTGTAAACGCATTCGTGGAAATCGGATTCCAATGGACATGTCCTCCCTCTCATAAGCCATGATAGTGATCAAGGAGGTCCAGGCTGTGTGTTGAGATGTCAAGGCGTTAGGACAATGGGTGGGAAACAATGGGAAATTACAGTCAGCGAAACATATGCCCAGGTTGCTCTTAAGAAGTCACATTCTCTCCTCTTGTTCTCAGTCACTACTCTCTTTGTCCCTTTCTCATTCATGGAGGTAAGTGGTTCACACCATCCATTCACAGACGCTGTGAAGCACGGCTTCACCTCCATGGCTTTTGTTTTCAAAGGAATCCCCTGAAAAGATAGATCTTGTGCCAGTGTTTTGTAGAAAATAGCAGAGAAAGTGAGAACCCTATGTCCCACGGCAAAAGAATTTCTCTGCAGGACTGAGAACGGAAGTGAGGCTGGAAGCTTGGAAGGATCCGCATCAGACAAATATATAAGACTTCTGCCCTAAGACTGTGACCCCACAGTGGGAGCCCCAGCTTTGCCAACACCATGGTGTGGGTGAAGAGAAACAAGACACGGTGGTGCATCAAGCAAGCTCACCAGACATTGGTCCTGTGTAAACCCTAAAAGCTTCTCACAGTCCTGTCAGGAAAGTGGCTGCTAAGAGTGAGTACAGTTGAATTTTCTACCAGCCCATCCAGACGAATGAGTGACATCTAATTTAGGTGAAGAGAAGAGTCTGTAAATGCATGTATCCATTAGCAGCAGGCTGTTATGGTAGAAAAATATTTGTATTTGGTAGTGTTTCTTGTCATTAATCTTTTAGTCTTAGAATGATCATTCTGTAATACTATAGTTCTATAGATTTTGTTCCCCAGAGCCCTCTGTGGACTCAGAGGTGGGACTTGAGAGTCAATGTGTGCTACTTACGCCTTATGCTGTAGATGGAAAGGGTCTTTCCTTCCCTTCCAGACTTTTTCCTTCCCACAGGTTAGAGTGGAATCAAGAAAGATAAGTGCAGTAAGAATTCTGATTCTTAAAAAAAACCACACATTTATGTTATGTGAATATGTTTTCTTGAATCCCAGGTCCAGATTGTACACAGCAGCTAACTAAGATTTGCCTCATGCTCTGGCTAGTGTGTGATTCTTCCAGCTGAAGACAGTTTACATGTGGAATTCTGGGGACTCTTAAGAAGGTATAAAAATGCTATAGCCCCAAGAGGCTATGAGGCAGCTGCTCCCCCACCCCATCCCACCCCCGCTTCTGGTGGTTCCTGTTGCTGTGGTTTATCAAGTAGTTGTGAGCAAAGAGATGAGAATAAACTGGAGATACCCTGACAACAAAGATTGAACTTGCCCCAAGGAACTTGACTCCCCTAGTCAGCAGGATGTGTTGCAGGATTTTCCCTGTCCAACTACATTAGTGTAGAGGAGGCCTGTGATTGGACAGGGAAAAGGGAGGTGAAGAGTTGCAGAGACAGGGAGCATCTCAAGGGAGAAATAAAAGGCCAAGATGGAGGCACACATGAACCAGGGTGACTTTAACCAGCCACAGGTAGTCATGATGCCATAAGGTTAGAATAATTGAGATGAAGCTTTTATCATTATCAATTGGTTCTGAAATTATTATATCGGCATCTTGTAAATTGAGAATGTATTGACACATAAGTTTGATTGGTTAATTATAAGCTTTAAGAGTTTTGTTTCTACTGGATTGATGGGTGGTGTGGTGGCTGACTGCAGGGTGGATGATCATTGCATGGGACTGGTGTGATATTATAAAGAACTCGGGAACTCCAGCCCCACCAGAGTTAGCAGGTAGAGACAGAGTTGGCAATACAGCAGTGGGCCAAGAGTTGCTGGCACATGTGCGGGAAGCTGCCGGTTCTTATTTTTAAAATTTCCCGCTCTAGGATGTATTCTAAAGAGACCTATGTCCCTCTTTCCTCTTTTTCTTTCTTACCTACCTAGTGCTGGAGTGTTCGAAGGGATAGGGTGAGTAGGGAGGTAGATATAAGAACCTAACAAAGTACCCAAAAACTAAGGATGCAGGTAAGCCCTTCAAATGGTGCACATGATGATAATTCAAAAGAAAACAGGTCCAAAAATAATGGCCTGAGACCTCTGGCAAATCTGCATTAAGCAATCCATATAGGCAAGGAATTTATGTGGAATTCCATTTCAGCATTCATCCCGTTCTTACTGCTTTCTGCTAACACCAGTTTGAAAGATGAACCATAAAGGAAGAGATTGCTGGTGGAGAAAATGGCTGACTGTCTGGCAGTGACATTATTAGATGGCTTGTTGTGAATGAGAGGAAAATAAGAGGCTGACAGGAGACCAGTCCTATGGGCCTTGTTAATGGTTGGTGAAGGAAGAAAGTTGAAAATGGTAGATCATGCTTCCAGTCTTAGCACTTGAGAGACTGAGTCAGGAGGATGGCTGTGAGTTCAAGGCCAGCTTAAAGTGAGACTCTATCACGAAGAGGACTGGGGGGAGACATGCAAGGGAAGGAAGATGACAAGGAGAAGGGGAAGGAACAGACCAGAGGAGAGGAGAGGAAAAGGAAACATAATCTAATGTTTCAATATGGAAATGTGAGGCTGGTGGTAATGTTATCAGGAAGGACAATCCTATGAGGGTGAATCTTAAGGAAGATGTTTAAAATAACATCACAAAATGAGAAAGCACTGTGCAGGGCAGTGGAGAAAAGGAAGGAAAGACCACTGTCTGTTAGCATCTGCCTTTCACAAGTGGGAACGTTCCCAGAAGCCAGAGAACATGTTACTAACGACAGCCTCCCTCACTTAGAACCTGTTCAATATTTAACCTGTGCCCACAAAAATTCTTCCAGTCTTCTTCAAATAGCCTTAATTAAAAGTGTGATTATTTCATTCAGTAATCAGTTTCCCATAATGAGTCCATGACAAACATAGACACAGTGGTGTTTGGTTTTGTCTTCTTTTGCTCATTTAGAAAATATGATATACTGTAGTGGTGAACATGGTATATGTTTCTCAAAATTCCTAGGCACTGTACACAGGGCAGAATCTGACTGATAATTGATGTGTCACCAATCAAGGTTCACCAACCACAATATGCGCCACGTTGGAACTGCCGTGCTGACAGCAGAGGAGGCCATATGAATTGGGTAAAAAGAATATATAAAAATTTCCAATTTTCTACTCAGCTGTACTATGAGACTAAAACTGCTCTAACAGATGACCATAATGATGTGAGGAGACAGGTGTGTTCTTTTAGACATACGATCGTCCTTCTTTCCTCCATGAGCTTAAGGAATCAAGGGATCTTATCTCTAAAAGTAACCAGAAGACACATGTTGCTTCCCTATCCTTGTGTACAATAAAACTATTCTAGTGCCGTTCCATCTAGCAAGCTTTCAAAGCTGTCTTTTTCATTGTAGAGAATAAATAAACCATTTTTCACTGAAGGGGCGCATTAATTACATAGGCAGTTCTCTTAGGTACAGAATAATCAACCTATCATAGCTTCTTTATTTTTATCTTTATTTTTAACTATGTATGCATGTGCATGTCTGTGTGTGGGTATGTGCACATGGGTGCAAGTGCCCACAGAAGCCAGAAGTGTTGGTTCTTCTGGAGCTGGAGTTACAGGTGGCTGTGGGTCATGCCGTGTGGTTTCCTGGAACCGAACTCAGGTCCCCTGCAGGAGCAGGTGATCCTTTATCCTCTGAGCCATCTCTCCAGCTCATGGCATGGTTTCTTAAGCCTGTAAATCTGGAGCTGATTTTCTGAGTCCAGTTCTTGTGCCTACCAAATTTATCTGATACAAGTTCCTGGACAAGGATTTAATACACTTAAAATTTTATTTTCCTCATTTAGATAATGGAGTTCAAAGAAATGGCTACACTTTAGCACTTTATTTGCAAGACTGAAATGTAAAATATATGCCAAGTACTCAGTAAAAAGCTTGGCAAAATAAGCCACCCAATAAACACGTTTTGTCATTAGAGGATATAGGTCAATTGTCCTGACCCGCAAGGCAGTCAACAGGGTCCCTGAACCACCTAGGAGAAGGCGAGAGACAAGACAACAAGACAGTATTCTGATCAAGCTGTCAAATTTTATTTTTTAACACGAGGCAATATAAAGGGAAGCAGGCAAGATGTGGGGAGGGGTGAAGGGGGAGTATCAGGGGGTTGGCATCATTTCTCAGAAACAGTTTCTCAGAATTTCTGGGAAAAGCTAGATATTGCTGTAGGAATTTTGATAAAGGGGGTCATGAGGAGGTGAAGTGGAATGGTGTTGCTATAGTAACCCATCCACAGTTGAGCTTCAAAAGGAGGGGGTCTTGAGATCTATGGCTCCTGGCATGAGATCAAGGTAAGAATAAGTCCTGGAATAGAGGTCTCCTGGCACTGAGATCTAGGTGGGGATGCTCCTGGTATCGAGATCTCTTGGCATTGAGATGTTAAGTGAGACTGGCTCCTGACAGTCGATCACCAAATATCTAATGTCTCCCAAAGCATTTACCAAATAGAAATCCTGGCTTTGGACTCTGGCCATGATGGAACATTAGACTTTCCTTCCCTAATTGATTACTTTTGAAGTTGAACAAAATAGGCAAATCCATTGTTTCCAGGCCATGGTGAACTCACAGCTCTGGGAGGTGAGCCTTGAGAGATAGAGAGCATAGCCAACTGCCATAGTTAGTTAACCTGGTTTGTTGATAGAACATAATGCCCAGGTCAAGGGACCTAAGCAGGGAGTGGCAGGCTTACTGGCCATATGGAGCAGAGAACAGAGTTTTGGACTAATGAAGCAGCAGGAATCTGTATCTCATGTAGCCAGATCCAAGGCACCTTATGGTGAAGCCCAAGGGATCTGAGTGTATGTCGCCTCTGTGCGTGTGCAAAACCTTGAGAGGGCCAGTGAGCAGTAGCTGCTTCAGAACCAGGCCTAAGTAGAAGTATCAGAAGGTACGAATGGCCAATAGAGTAAGAGCAACCCAGATTGGGGCCCCAGAGAAGTCCTGATTTGGGAGTAAGGCAATTCTAAACCTTCGTGTATAGAATTCTGTAGACTTATGCTGACAAAACCAGAAACCAAACATCTGACCTGTCAATAAGTTAATTCTCTGTCAGAATAAAATCCAACAGTTTTGACAGAAAACAAACACAGAATCTCAACAATGTAGCATCCTAAATGTAGTGTGTGTCTGTGTTTGTGTGTGTATGTCTGTGTATGTCTGTGTGTGTGTCTGTGTCTGTCTTTGTCTGTGTCTGTATGTATGTGTGTTTGTGTATATCTTTGTGTGTCTGTGTATGTCTATGTGTGTGTGTCTGTGTGTGACTGTGTGTGTCTGTATGTCTGTGTCTTTATGTGTGTCTATGTGTCTGTCTGTGTCTGTGTGTGTGTCTGTGTCTTTGTGTCTGTATGTGTGTATGTGTGTATGTGTGTGTTTGTGTATATCTTTGTGTGTCTGGGTATGTCTATGTGTGTGTGTTTGTATGTGACTGTGAGTGTCTGTATGTCTGTATCTTTATGTGTGTCTATGTGTCTGTCTGTGTCTATGTGTCTGTCTGTGTCTGTGTGTCTGTGTATGTGTGTCTGTGTGTGTCTGTATGTGTGTATGTGTGTTTATGTGTATGTCTCTGTGTGTCTGTGTATGTCTGTGTGTCTATGTGTGACTGTGTGTGTCTGCGTGATTGTGTCTTTATGTGTGTCTGTGTGACTGTGTGTGTCTGCGTGTTTGTGTCTTTATGTGTGTCTGTGTGTCTGTGTCTGTGTATCTGTGTCTGTGTCTGTCTGTATCTGTGTGTCCTTGTCTGTGTGTCTCTATTTTCTATCTTTTTAGACAAACCAGGAATAAAATAAGCAAAAGAAACAGAAGATGCGCGTGGTAATTACTTGGGCAAAGCCCATGTCCAGAGATTTGAAGCCAGAGGTGAATGTGCAGACAGAGAGTGTCAGCAGCTAAATGGGAAGTAGAGAAGGAGCAACTAGAGCTGGAGCCGTAAGAAGCCGAGCATCTGGAACAGGGAGTGCCAAGTGAGGCTCAGCGGCATTCGGACACTGCAAGAACAAAAGACTCTGAAGAAACTAGAAAATGAAAAACAGAACAAAATCCAGTGACAGAAAACAGCGGGACAGAGCTGCAGCCTGCGATATTAGGAACTCTCCAAGCACATGAAGACCAGAAGTCCAAGGTGGAGAAGGACATCCTACCAGAAGTTCAAGATGGAGAAGGACATCCTACCAGAAGTCCGAGGTGGAGAAGAGACCTCCTGGCAGTAGAATAAATAAAGTTGAAATAATTCATATCCTAAAAAATAATCTCCAAGTATAATAAAAATTTAACAATGCAGAGAGAACATTGTCCAATATCGATGAACAAATACCCCTAAGCACATTCAGTCATTTCCTCATGAGGAGAAAAAAAAAGAGACATTTAAAAACTTGGCTTTGAAAATCCCAACATCTGATCTGGACCATGATGGGGAAATTGGCCACAAACAGCTCAGTGAGAGCCACATCTGGGCGGATCCCAGTGCAGCCACTCTACCCCAGGTTAAAAATAAAACCTTCAAAGGGCCCAGAAGAAAAGGGTGCATTGCATACAGAATGCAGAATGAGAGAAAAACCACAGAATTCTCATCAGAAACAATGTAAGCCAGAAAACAATGACATAGTAGTTTTAAAAAAAACAGGGGAAAAAAGCCTTTTAGTGTGGGGAAGTAAATAAATGAAAATTGAACCCAGGGTTTTGTACACTCTAGCAAGCTTCCAAACAGAGCCCCACCCCTAGACCCTTCACAGTCCCTGGCTCACACAGGGTCTCGTTTTCTTACCTTGGACTTGGTCCTGGTGTCTCAGCCTCCCAAGCAGCTGGAATTATAGGCCTATGCCACTAGGCTTCACTGCACCATTAAATCCGAATTATAAGAAATGAAATTTTTTCTCTATAAGTAAGGGTGTTTCTACACGACTAATGTGATGACCAGCACGCCAAGAAGTGCTAAATAAATGTCTTCAAGTTAAAAATAAATTATAGCAAGTGGGCACTCAAATAGGCTTGAAATAAAGAGCTTGGTTCATTCTTCTACTTACATAATTCCTTCAAATTCAGTGCACTGCTTTCTTCTGGGGTGTAGCTGCTGATAGGTAGCCATTTGCCAGTAAAAGCTTCCTGCGCGTGCTCACAGTGGTAACGCTAATTAAACAGCTATCTCTTCTTTTTTTTTTTTTAATTTTTATTTTGTTTTGTTTTGTTCTCGAGACAGGGTTTTTCTATGTAACCCTGGCTGTCCTGGAACTCACTCTGTAAACCAGGCTGGCCTCGAACTCAGAAATCCACCTGCCTTTGCCTCTCAAGTGCTGGGATTAAAGGCATGCGCCACCACTGCCTGGCTACTTTTTTTTAATTTTTTAAAAAGATTTATTTATTTTATGTATATGGGTACACTGTAGGTGTCTTCAGACACACCAGATGAGGGTGTACTTGGATGCCATTACAGAACCACCATGTGGTTGCTGAGAATTGAACTCAGGACCTCTGCAGGAGCAACCAGTGCTCTTACCTGCTGAGCCATCTCTCCAACCCAACAGTACTCTCTTCTTACAGCTCCTGTATGGTAACTGATTTTGAATATCACCCCCTGCCCAGTCCCTTGGGTTACAGCCTGCCTGTGCCTTTGTATTCTGAGGCAGTTTCTTGAAAATAACCTGTCTGTCCTTTGGTTGACTGTCGATCTTGTCTCAGCCTGTGTTCTGTTGAGCTAGGTGTAAACCCCAGCGACCCAGTGGATTTAATCCACAAGGGACAGAAGGCTGTTTGCCCATGCTCCCAGACTATGTGAGCACCTGACACTGTGCTCACATAATCCTGTGGCCTTCAGTCACATAGGGCCACACCCCAGACCCCTAGTATTCTGGCTGGACTCCACCCCCACAGTCACCTGGCAACAGCCAGGTTTGCCCCTCCCCACAGTTACCTGGCAATTGCCAGGTAGCTCAACCCACTATAAGAAGGCTGTTTGCCCCCCTCCCCGCTTTCTTACTCTTTCTTATTCTCTTGCTCTCTTGGTCTGTCTCTTGTCCCCTGCTCCCCCTTCTCCCCATTCCCTTCCCCCTCTTTACACGTGGCCATGACTGGCCTCTACCTCTCTACCTCCCCTCTCGGTCTACTCTTCTACAACAAAGCTGTAAAACAATGTGCTGCCTCCTTCCATCTAAACCCACCATGCTGGAACAATGGAACAGGCCCACAGTTTGCTATTTAGCCCCTTCTGCTCCTGTCGAAGCCCTTCCTCCACACAAGCCCCCTCCTACTTTTAAGTCTTTTGAGTGTGTGCTGCCCACCAAGTTTAATTAGAGTAACAGGGGCTGAAAATGGCCAGAGTCAGTATATGAATGTTCAAAACTCAAAATGTGTGTGTGTGTGTGTTTTAATTTTTTTAAAAAATTAAGTATTTGAGCTATAAATAATAAAGTTCATATGTTGTGGGTTTTGTACTCTATGGTAGCAGACACAGAAAGGAGAGGAGAGGGGATATAGAAACATTCCACATCGTGTATGAAACAGAATATGAGGATGGCTTAGGATATCTATTGTATCCTCTACAGAAATTGTTAATAGGCAAAACAGTGATGTAAGTCAAAAGAAGAGAACACGTAAAATGTAGAAAACTATGGAAGACAGAATGAGCTGGATGGGTCAATTCAGAAACAAACTACCTAACCATATAAATAAGTGCATAAAATATAAAAGCTCTAAATAGCCAACCAAAGGACAGACAGGTTATTTTCAAGAAACGGCCTCCAAATAATAAAGACTCAGGCAGGCTATAACCAAAAAGACAGGGCACGGGTGATATGCAAACTCAGCAGGTAAGAGCACTGACTGCTCTTCTAGAGGTCCTGAGTTCAATTCCCAACAACCACATGGTGACTCACAGCCATCTGTAATGGGATTCGGTGCCGTCTTCTGGTGTGTCTGAAGACAGCTACAGTGTGCTAATAAAAAAAAAATCAATATTTTAAAAAAAATTTTAAAAAGAAGAGAGTGCTGTTAATGCCAAAGTATTCACTTCAGGGAAAGAAATGTTACCAGACTTCTGGAGTATTGTCATGTTTAAAAGTATTCACACTCTAAGAGAAGTTCAAAATAGATGCAGCAGTAACCAGTAGAAACCTAGTTCCCTGGGTAGCAGAACAGTTGTCCCCCTGTACTGTTAAAACTATACAGGGAGAACAAAAGTCGGGGTGTGGAAGTGGGCACACTACTGACCAGCCTAATCTAATCAGAATTTATGGAATGCAAACCACACGTGGAGTTTCTAAAAAGGTTCAATTAAATTTAAGGATTGAAACACTATCAAGTATGTTGTCAAGAAACCAGGGAAATGAATTAGAAATAAATAAAATATAACGAAAAGAAACGTTCACATCTTTAAATTATCAGCCATGTATGACATATCCTAATCAGACAGGAATCTAAGCAGGGATCTTAGAAAATGCTGTAAGCAGCTGATGTAGTGATTACAGTGAAACATAGAGCTCTGAACGCTTATGTGTAAAGGTCAGCAGCTTGCATGGCGCTTGGTTATGCTCTAGAGCTTGACTATAAGATGCTTTTGTTGAGGACACAACACACTTGAGCTGGGGGACATGGAGCACTCCAGCAGATGCTGTTGTGGAAGCTTCAAACCTACTGGCCATTGTTATAGTGACAGGAGAAGAACGGGAACCGGCAGCCTTACCCAGCTAGGAATGCCTGCCAAGACATGCCCACAGGCATGACATAACACACTACGTGTGACACACAATAGGAGTATTGCATCTAAAGGTAAGCTAATGAAGGAATCACCGCAGCAGGGGAGGGAAGCAGCTGATCTCACCAAGCAAGCATACCCTGGGTCACTCTCCTTAACCACAATGCCCCCCTTTTTTTTCTGGTGTCTGTAGTTTCTTTTATCCTATGAAACAGTTTACTAATGCTTGGAGTGTTTTCAGTAGTTTAATAACTTTCCATTTAAGGAGTTATTCTGCTGATGTCCTTGCTATAGCTCTACATCTCCACATTCCGCCCAATGCCTTCACTAAGCTGTGATAGGCAGAGACCTCCGAAGTAGGAACTCCCTTTGTCCTGTGGGTTGCTGTTCGACCTTCTATCCCTCTTCTGCTGTGTGTGACAGGCATTACTAAAGGATAGCTGTGTGACCTTTTATCTCAGCTTCTCCAACTGCGGTGACAGGCATCACTAAAGGATAAGTGTCAGGAGCCAACAAGCTAATCACTATCGGGCGATCTTCCTGAGATGAGTCTGCCTTAGATTAATAAATAATGCAGGACAGATTTGCTCCAATAGGCAAGACCAGGAGAAAGTCATTTAGGAAAGATTCCTGCTATTAATATGCTTTTCCTGTTATTATTAAACATATATGACAATCACTAGGTATTAGCCCACCCTTTAAGCAGTAATATAGCCTTTCTGCTATCTCTGCAGGAATTGCATGGTTCTAACTTTCAGCCTGCTAGTTGAAGTCGGCAGGAAGAAAATGGGACACTTTGAAAGCGAATTTAGCGTTTTATTTCTAAGTGTCCCATTTTCTTCCTGCAGACTTCAACTAGCAGGCTGAAAGTTAGAGTCATGCAATTCCTGCAGAGATAGAACAAAGGCTACATTACTTAACCCCCTGCTGTTAGGCTACAGGTGTTAATTGCCTAAGCCAGCAGCTTTTAACCCTCAGAATGAGCAAAAAAGTTTTTAGAACTTTTTAGAAGTTATCATCAACATTTAGTATAGTTAGAAAGCTAGAACATCCGGAGACCATCAGTCTTTAAAGCCACACCAGAGTCCTACTCTGTGTCTTGTTTCAACCCCTTCCAGGCCAAGAGACTCCAAGCAGATAGGTCCCTAGTGACCTGGTGGATAGTCCCTAGTGACCTGGTGGATAGGTCCCCAGTGACCTGGTGGATAGTCCCCAGTGACCTGGTGGATAATCCCCAGTGACCTGGTGGATAGTCCCTAGTAACCTGGTAGATAGGTCCCCAGTGACATGGTGTATAGTCCCCAGTGACCTGGAGTATAGTCCCTAGCAGTCTGCCTCAGCACAGTCATCTATCAAACAGGAAAGGAATCTGTATTATTTAAATCACCACCCTGATGGGCTGGGAGGAACAAGTGCCTCTAACCTTCTGTGTCTTTATGACCAAACACTCACAGAATCTCCAAGGAGAGAGGGACAAGTTCACAGGAAGTGGGAGAGACCACGGAAAAGATGCAGTTAGGAGGAAAGACTGGATGCCAAAAGATAAATGTTTGAAAAACAAAAGCAGGAAAGAGCTCTGATCTACCACTCCTACAAACAAAAGGATATCCCACAACCAGCTCAGAGAAAACCAACAGACCCTTCCCAAACCAAAGGAACATCTGAGCTCCAGAAAGAACTCATTAAGCTGCCCACAGAGGTCCCTTGGACCCCGGTGCTTGCTCAAATGGCTTCTGTGGTAAAAATGGAACCCTAAGAAGGATCCTGAGCTATGGTACAAAACACGGCTTTTACCTCAAAGGAAATGAGAGGATTTTGTTTTTTGTTTTGTTTTGTTTATTTCTTGTTTTTTTTCCTGAGCCAAATTCAAGTGATCGTGGTCTGTGAACAAGGACTTAGGTTGTCCTGAATAACATTCTCTAACGTTATAATGTCCTGTTATAATGTCCTGAATAACATTCTCTAAAGTGGAAATGAATTCATGAACTTATTATACTTACAGAACAAAAGAGTCCCATCAAGGTATTTACTAAATGTATTGGTCAGGATGCAGGCAGGCATTGTATAGCAAAGCAGGGGACTCTGCTGTAGGCTTTAGATGGTCTCTGTTGACATTCGTTGGTGGAGGCTAGTGGTCTGCTAAGAATGCATCCAGAGTATGGAATCTCTGTTGGGTTTATTTTGTAAAATCTTAGCAGTCCGAAAGCTTTAGAGCAGGTGGCTGTGAAGCGTTTCACGTAGTGATGGTGAATGTGTAGTGATAGTAATATGTAAAGAGCTGTCCACGGTTGTGACCTGCAGTGTTCCTTCAGTGTCATGGGATTCACCCCCAGGATGCTCACAGAGTCACAGCAGCCTGACTGGAATTGTGTGTCTTGGGAGAGCTTCTGAAGAACATGGCTCTTTGCTATAAAGGATCCACGGCAACTTGCAAAACCACACAGAGTGGGGGAAGCGAAATGGATGGGCTAATCCATGTCGAGGGGAAATAAGGGCAAGAAAATAACGTTACACCAAGGGGACAGTTAGGGTATCAGTACACCTGAGGCATAGCACACTCAAGTGACTGTTCACTCAAAGCTGGCTCTGGGAGAAACATTATCCATAAGTCACAGGGTGTGCAAGTTTTGAACAAAACAGTTGCTTGTGAGACACAGCCATCCTGGTAATGAGAACCCAGAACAACTTCTCTATGGACCAACATAAGAGAGACTAGAAGAGTAGTTATGTCCTCCCCAACATAGTCTATAGTAGACAGTGGTGACTACCATGTCATAGAACTATCCCCAAATATACTCACTAAAAACCACTGTTCTGTGGGGCCTTGTGGTTAAGAGCACTTGTTGCTCTGTCAGAGGCCCAGGAGCTGGCTCCCAGCACCCATATATCAGCTGCAAACTCTCCTGAACACCAGCGTCGGCAGTCTGACAGTCTCTTCTCGACTCTGAGGGCACTAAGTGCTCATATGGTGCATCAAGACATCAAAAGGGATGAAACGTCACTCCTGAGGTTAGATTAGAAAGACTCCTGTTCCACGCTGCTCATCCCCTCTTGGTAGCCCGCGCAGAGACCCACCCGAGAGAAAGCTAAAGGAGGCCTCGAACTGACAACCTGCAGGGAAGCAGATCTCATCCCACCTGAACTGTGACCTGACTATAGTGTCAACTACTAAGTTGTTGCAGGCGAAGAAACATTCTAACCCCACTGACTCAACCAAGGACAAGAAGAAGAGCTTTGAACAAAGAGAGTGGAGATGTAGGGGAAGTGCACTGGCTGGTTCTGTGTGTCAACATGACATGGGCTGGAGTTATCACAGAGAAAGGAGCTTCAGGTAAGGAAATGCCTCCATGAGATCCAGCTGTAAGGCATTCTCTCAATTAGTGATCAAGGGGGCAGCGCCCCATTGTGGGTGGTGCCATCCCTGGGCTGGTAGTCCTGAGTTCTATAAGAAAGCAAGCTGAGCAAGCCAGGGGAAGCAAGCCAGTAAGGAACATCCCTTCATGGCCTTTGCATCAGCTCCTGCTTCCTGACCTGCTTGAGTTCCAGTGTTGACTTCATTTGGTGATGAACAGCAGTGTGGAAGTGTAAGCTGAATAAACCCTTTCCTCCCCAACTTGCTTCTTGGTCATGATGTTTTGTGCAGGAATAGAAACCCTGACTAAGGCAGGAGCAAGCCTTGCTCAGATTTCCCAGGGGGAAGGAAGTTTGTGCTTATGTAAGGATCCAGCAATGAGTTCCCATTGCCCCAGACCAGCCAAGACTCCTCTTTGCAGACATTAAATTCTTTAAATTACAGAATAGCAAATTATGCTTGAAAATTGGGTCCGAGGTTGTTCAGTACCTTTCCAATGGAATTAAGATCTTTTTAACTCCTAGATGTAGAGCTACAGATCATTAAAATCTTCTGGAGGGGGTGAGAGTTAGTCCTCCCCAAAAATGAGCACCACAACTGCTTATCCAACTCCAAGTAGCATGCCCTAAAATACCATATGTACAAGCAGGAGCAAAGAGAAAAGATCCAACTTAGCGTCTGTTCTGCTACATCACAGGACCCAATTATGTAAGGCGATTTACTAAGTTTTTAATTAGAGGTTATAAAAACTAAATTTAAATCTTCTCAAAATATGTTATGATCTGCCACAAGAATCAAGGTAGACATTTTGGGCCAGTTTAAAATTATCAGCATCACCAAGTCACAAATTGTCTGCCCATATTCCCAGGTGTAAGCTTTCCTTGTTTTGGTTTGTGGTATCTCAATGAGTGATATACTTACTCTTTCACCTTTTATCTAATCATCTCCAATCCTACAATTATGTCTTTCAAATATATCTTATCTGCGTGTCCTTTTATTTATTTTCTCCATATCATCTTGTCATGGAATCACTGGGACACACATCATCGTGGCACCATGGCACTACATGTGGTGGCACCATATCTAAATGGCACCACATCTCCATCAAAGCACATCGCCATGGCAGCATACACCATGGTACCACATCTCCAATCACATTATCACTGTCACACCATGTCACCATGTCACCATGTTGCCATGCCACCATGTCACCATATCACCATGATACCATGTTGCCATGATGCCATGTCACCATGACACCATCTCACCATGTCACCATGACACCATGACACCATCTCACCATGTCACCATGACAGCATGTCACCATGACACCGTGTCACCATGATACCATATCACCATGACACCGTGTCACCATGTCACCATATCACCATGATACCATGTCACCATGATGCCATGTCACCATGTCACCATGACACCATCTCACCATGTCACCATGACACCATGACAACATCTCACCATGTCACCATGACACCATGTCACCATATCACCATGACACCATGTCACCATATCACCATGATACCATGTCACCATGATTCCATGTCACCATGACACCATGACACCATGACACCATGTCACCATGTCACCATGACACCATGTCACCACCACACCATGTCACCACAACACCATGTCACCATGACACTATGATGCCATGACACCATGTCATCATGACACCATGACAGCATGTCACCATGACACCATGTCACCATGACACTATGATGCCATGACACCAATCACCATGACACCATGACACCATGTCACCATGACACCATGGCACCATGGCACCATAACACCATGGAACCATGTTACCATGACACCATGTCATCATGACATCATAAACCTTAACACTGTCACACATAGAAACATGATACCACACCAGTGTGGTACTGTGTCACCATTACACCAGTCACCTTATCACTGTTACATCTTGTCACCATGTCACAATGGCATCACACGCTACGGCTTCTGTCTAGATTCTGATATGGATTAGACACGTTCTTGGGTCTGTGCACCCCACCTCACATCTGGCAGCTGCCTGCTTCTAAGTGCATGCTCAATAGATCCATTTTAAATGACTGCATCTTCACCCGTTGATAACATTGGATCAGTCTAAGTTAGACAAGGCAAAATCTTTCCCTAGACCTCGCCCCCCGCCCCCCAAAAAAATCATCTGTGGTAGTGGAAATGTTGTGTGTAGATGTTAGTAGCCATGCTTCTCTCCGTTTGTGTCAACAAAAGTAGAACACACCAGTGGCTGAGGAAGAGCAAGGAAGCCTACAAAAGGTAGAGATGGACAGGGAGCAGGAGGCGGAGCTCCAGGAGCAGGAGGCGGAGCTCCGGGAGTAGGAGGCGGAGCTCCGGTGATGTCTCCCTCCTTGGGCCTCTTGCATTTCACTCTTGTTTCCTTACGATAATTTCCGTTTTTAATTCTTCCCATCATTTAAACAGTCCTAACCGACACGCCATGGTAACCTCCTAATTGTGCTTCTTGCTTCCTGTCTGTTGTGTGGAAGCCAAACTCTTATCTCTATACTTGGGTTGTTCAGCCCGACCTGAGAACCCAGTGGGGGAGTGAAGACCCGGAGGTATGGCGTTGGACACAAACACTGAGTTGCACAGAGTAGCCGAGGAGACAGAGCAAGGCAGGGAGGGGGCTCCGGGAGTGCAGTTATCCAGGTAGGGAAGTGACAATAAAAACGCGGTTAATGTCGATGACATTTCCTCCTATTTCCCTCGGCCCCTACACACGCCCCTTGACGAAAAACACTGTCCTTCCCTTTTGGTAAGGGCATCTTTCTCATGTGAACTTTATCTTCTGCTCTCAAGAGACAGATGAGAACAGAGTGACCATAATCCCCAAACAGTTAATGCAACAGTTAATGCTTTTGAATGGCAGATTCAGGGCTGGTGTGTGCTAACCCCATCCACTCAACAGACAGGTAAAACCACTCAGAGGATGAAAACGCATGACCTTTAGTTTAAGGAGTGGGAGCTTTTTCGATAATAAAGTGGACACTTGGAGAGGTAATGGGGGGTGTTTGTTTGTTTGTTTGTTTAATTTGTTGTTTATTGATTTTTGTTCCGTAGAGTGGAGGAGGCAGAAAGCCTGAGAGCCCGAGGCCATGGAAAGGTCTCTTGCTGTCACGTCAGCACTAACACACAAATGAGCTCACAGAGATAGCGATGCATGCCCAGGAATATACAAAGTTATTGGTGACAGTTAAAGGACCAGGACCTTCTGATGTAAGAACCTCCTGTGCTCTGGATCCCTGGATCCTCTGGGAAGGGGTGGGGGTGGGGGGCGGTGTTCAGAGGCTACAACAGCAGGCAATGCTGCCACCTTCTGGAGATTGTAGAAAGTACACCACTGGGTAATTTTTATTCCAATGTTGCAGGATTTGAATATTTGTGAAAGAAAATTACTGGAAAGAAAGAAAGAAGGAAAGAAAGAAAGAAAGAAAGAAAGAAAGAAAGAAAGAAAGAAAGAAAGAAAGAAAGAAAGAAAGAAAGAAAGAAAGAGAGAGAGAGAGAGAGAGAGAGAGAGAGAGAAAGGAAGAAAGAAAGAAGAGAGAGAAAGAGAGAAAGAGAGAAAGAGAGAGGGAGGGAGAGAGAGAAAGAAAGAGAGAGAAAAAGAGAGAGGGAGGGAGAGAGAAAGAAAGAAAAGGAAGGAAGGAAGGAAGGAAGGAAGGAAGGAAGGAAGGAAGGAATATAGATTCGGATATGGGGATTTACATAGGTGATAATTCCACTACTTGGGGGTCTGAGAATGGTCTAGAGTTGGAGGCCAGCCTGAGCTATGCAGTGAACTTGAAGCTAGCCTGGGAAAGGGAAGGAGGAAAGACAGAAAGGAGTAAAGAAAGAAGGGAGGGAGGGAGGGAGGTTGATTCCAATTATATGTAATGATAATGTTCATCCTTTAAATCATAATGATATTGTTAAATTGTAACTCTACGCTGAAGTCCAGAAAGGCTGCAATTTAGGAACTGTCATCTTTGAGCGAGTTGCGATTTTACTCTCACGTGGGACCACCAAATTACCAGAACCAAGTCACAAGGCCTGGCTTAGCTATACATACGGCGCTTTGCGAGAATAGACCCCCGGTCCTGTGTGATTGTTCCTCCATCCAGACCGGCTAGAAGAATAACTGTAAGGTATCTCAGCAGACTTTGGGTAGGAGGTGCTCTTCTCGATTAGTTAATTCAGAGCAGAGCATGTAAGGATGGCACACAGAAAATGATATTAGCTAGCGCAAATTTGTTTGCAGCTTTGTCACTAATATTAAGGAAAAAGAAGAAAGATACAAAGATAATTTGGCTAATTTGTGGGGATGTAAAAACTATAAACCACGAGAGCACGTGTATATTGATAAACACATAAAACTGGCTTTGACTGCGACCATGGAAACCGTCCAGGTTTCCAGAGCATGGCCGAACTGGGTCTGCTGATGGGTGAATGACGTCACGGTGAGTGTTCTATTTCCTCCATGGTGCCCTGATTATTCTCACGTTTAAAACGCAAAGTAAGTTGAGGGACTCTCAGCTGCGCCCTTACATGTGCACACACGCAGTTTCTAGAAAATGATAGACCGAGTTCTTTGTTTTTTCCTCTCAATAGACAAATTATCAGCCCAAATAGAATCCCATTCTCGGGGCAACAAGTCTTCTCTTTTGTGCCTCCCTCTGTCTGCGCGTGTCCTTTCGTTCTCTGTAGTTCCAGAACTTTCTCGTCCCTCCAGGTCATTTGCCTCCATCAAGTCTTCCCCTTGATAAGGCCGGGGGCAGATTCACATCCCTTCTGCCTTACATGGAAAGAGATAGGAAGAGTCCTTTGAGAACCATCTGAAGAAAAATCGTATTGTCCTTACTTGTACTGATGTCTTTTGAAAGCACAGAAAATATAAGCCTTCCTAGTACAGCCGGCGGGAATGTGGGTAGAGCGCAGCCAGCAGCAGGAAGGGCACGAGGGCGCGACGATAAAATGATAACGGGGGTGGGGGTGCGGGGGGGGGGGTTGTTCAGCTTCCCCTGGGCTCGCCTGGTCTTCTTCCCGACCGGAACTAACCTCCAGCAGGTCTCCGGGCCAGACTGTTGCGCAGGAGGACTGCTGCCTTTCCTTCCCTGTCAGCTACACAAAGAGACCTCTGAGCAGTCGCTTCATGTATATTCAGGTGCTTAAAACAATAGTCCTGATCTGTGTTAGAAGTGGGAGCCAGGCTTCCTGATCGTGCCTGCTCCAGTCAGAAGATGATTCTCTGGCAGGGATCTCTTCTGTCTGGTGTGTCAGGGTACAAAGGCAGAGGGGGACCTTTTATTTTTTAAATCATGGTTTGTCTTGACGTGAAGCCGAGGCAGAGAGAAAAAGAGCGAGAGAACTCAGGCAGCACCTACTATAACTAATGCTCAGATGGGCGGTTTTTCAAGACACAAAACATCCTGACATTTTATCCTGATGACTGGTTGTGTCTTAATTGTTATCATCTGGGAGGCAATGAGATGCAAGCACCAGATACCCAATGATGCACCTGCTAACTCCTTGTCAGCGGAATCCAGCAAGCTGGTGTGGAGGGCCGGAGTCCAATCCATCAAATGAGCTGGGATTAGAATTCTCCCTTACTGTTTCAGGAATAGTCCAAAGATTGACCATTATAGTACAAGCTCTCTGCACTGGCCGCGCCTTACATTTACCTGGTACTTTTTGCCATCGCTGCGAAAAACTATCCACTAGACACAACCAAAGAAGGAAAGATGTATGTGGGTACATTGCTTTAAAGGGTTCAGTCTGTCTGGTGGGGGGCAGAGGGCAGGGCAAAGCAGCCCACATCACAGCAGACATGAAGCAGAGAGAATATCTCAGAAAGGGCAAGAGGTGGCTCACAGGCCGACACCTGCAGAGGCTCCCTCCTCCAAAGGCCTTGCCACTTACTTTTTAACCGCTTCCAGTTGACGTCATCAGGTAATGACTGCAATGATTGGTCCATTGTTCAGCGCTCATGTTCTAATTGTCTGGAAATGCTGTCATTCGCACTTTGCTAACCCCTAGGTGTTCCTTTTCAATCAAGTTTTGTTTTGAAATTACCTGGCACACCAGTTATGATTTGGCTAACCAAATCATACCACACACCACATCCCTCAGTGAGGAATTTCACAAAGAAACCTCTATACCTTCCGAGCTAAAGTCATCCAGCCAACTTTTCTCTGAATAACGCTTTATACCACTTCCAGCTGCAAGATGCAAGAATGTCTATACATTTATTAATATATATATAAATTATGTTATATATAATATATAATTATATTGATATATAACATTTATCATGTATAGATAATATATATTATATATAGAATATATTATAATTATGTTATATAATATATAATTATATGTAATATAATGTGTGTAATTATATGTTAATATAATTATATAATATGTGTTAATTATATGTCTATATTGTATATATGTGCATCTATATTATATTACATTAATTGAACTGATAGAACTTAAAAGAAACCTCCAATTCTCTGCCTTCTAGCATGAACACGGGGAACTTTCTTCCTTTTGAAACATCTGTGACTTAGCTTCTTTGAGGAGTCATGGGCGAAAGGCAACTGGCTAACTTAATATGCTGACTTATGAACCTGTGTTCATTAGGCTTCTAAGCTGAAAGAAACAAAGACTCACTATAGTTGTTAAGATGTTGGGTGTGTGGGGAGGAGGAAGGGGGACTTGAGAAGAATCAGGTGGGCCTGCTGGGCAGTCCGAGTGTGCAATTGGAAGAAAGCTATTTTCTCTCGGCATTGGGAGTGCGATACTTTTCCTTTATGCTTCATATTAATGGGGTGTGTGTACCCCTCTCTGCTGCTGTAATTTCCAACTCCAATAAACCCATATAAAACACACAGTCCAATTGTTATCATTGTGAGCTATATGCCTAGATTGGGCAGACCTAGCCCTACACTAACTTATTCCCCAGGTATAATCCCCTTGTTACTTATGGTTTCTCCTGGCCACGTGGTTCAGGTCCATCGAGTCTTCCATCCTCTCTCTGTCCCCTTCCTCCCCTTCTCCCTCCTACCTGTCCCCCCTCTCAAACCTCCAGCCCTGCCTCTCCCCTCCCTGCAGTTTACTACACAGAGCCCAGAACCCAGACAGACACATATGCTGGACTATAGCAGAGTAATTCCAGGTCCTGCTCTAGACATAAATCAGCATCTCAAAGGGAAGGATTAGAGGATATGTATGCATATTTAAATGCACACACACATATCTTTATATATCTATATCTATATCTATATCATCTATATCTATATCATCTATATCTCCTCAAGGGAGCACAGCTTTGACCTTGTGAAGGAAGGATAAAGGGAAAAGTCTGGATTCTCTTAACAGTGGGGATAGGCAGGGATACCTGGTGGGAAAACTCACATGGGCTGCAGTGCACATCTGAAGGTAAACACCTTGGTAAGACAGAAGTGCTGAGGTGAAATAGTTTCCCTCAGAAACAAAAGCTGAAGGACTTTGTTTTCCCATACCTTCTAGAATATGCAGATGCAATCTCAAACATCACAAGGTTTTCATGAGGTCTCATCAAAGCTAAGAATTTGTTCCCATCTCCCCTCCTTGTCTATATTAGGTATATTTAGTGAATTATCACAAGCACATGTATTTTTAGTTATGTGGGTGGGGGTGTGTGCACATGCATGCAAGTGCACTTGGACTTGGGGATTGCCCTGGACATGGAGTCACGGGTATCTCTGAGTAACCAAAGGTGGGTGCTGGGAACCAAACTCCAGTTCTTTGCACGAGCAGGATGAACTCTTAACCAGTAAACCATCCCTCCAACCCTCTTCAATATTCAGTTTTATAACCTTAATTACAAAGAAATTTTTCATGAAATAATTTAAAAAGGAAAATGCTTTTATCTTAATAAGGGAAAACCAAAGTAGTGGGAAAAGTTTTAAAGAAAGAATTGCCTACCATGAATGTATCCTAATAATCAAAGGCACCATAATAAATAAGTACACGATTTCTCTGGGAATTATCTTTATTACAAAACAGTTTTCATGAGGTAACACTTCAATAGCACTTGACCAAAAACAAAAACAAAAACAAAAATAAGAAAAAAAGAAACAACAACAAAACAGTGGACCCTACGTACAGAATTTATCTATGTGCGACAATGGAAAGGACTCGGGGATAGTGTTCACATGGCACATAAATAGTCTGAAAAAATAAAGCTATACATCCTTTTGTAATTAAGTTTTTCTCCCATCTCCCCACCAAATTTTCCTCATCCTCATCACCACTGAGGCCGTGTTTACAGACAGCCCACAAAAGCACTCGATCGGGTAAATTAATTGGGGAAAAAAATGCTATCCAAGATATCCCATTGCGCCATCGTTTGAGAATGCCTTTACATACTAAATATTTAATTGCATAAGATGTAATGCTGTTTCTCTCAAGAATAAACAGAACTATATAGTCTTCAATGGAGAAACCCTTTGCAGCCCTCCAGCTCCAGGCTTTGCTGCTTTGGAACCTCTGATTGTCCAAAGCGAAGCTGGTCACTCCCATTCCCTGCAGAACACACCTCAGCGGTGGCAGGGGCTTGCTGCGTAATTTCTTACCCTCCGGGAGCCAAAGGGTGTAGCCCAAACTCACTGCTACAGGGCCTCCTTCTTTGTATCCTTTAATGTGTTACTTTTTGAGTATCTCCACGGAACAAGCTCCTCCAGAGCAGGACTGTGCCTGACCCCCCTCCCCCACCCAGGACTGAGCTGGTGTGTAACGGAACCCCAGTAACCAGAGCATCCGTGAAGCTGCTGTGAGCATGATTCCCGCGTTCTACTCTCACCGCATATGCTCTGACATCAGTCTGAATACTAACACCTCTAAGGAGTGGGAGACACCCTAAAAAAAGAGTGTCATGTCCAACAATTCCTCGCAGGGAAAACAAACAAACAATTAACCAAAAAATAAAAAATAAAAATATTAAAAAAAAAAAAAAAGCCTGCCTCTGGTTTTCCTTCTGACCAAAAACATCAATAAATTATAGTTATAGTGAACTCTCTACTCTGGAGCCCCCAAGACTCCGTCCTGTGAGAGCCATTTCTTAGACAAGCTACTGCTAATAGCCGTCCTGGCAATCGTTATCATCTTGGTCCCCGATAGGTTTGTTGTCGTAAGCATCCACCATTAGTTTCCTAGTGTCGGCTTCCATGTTTTTGGGGTGGATGTCCTCCTCGCTGCTGGAAGTGCTCCCTGTAGAGTTGCTCTCTTCTTTGGAGCGGCTACTGTCCTGAGAGTCACTGTCACCGTCCTCCTCAGAACGGCTGTCCTGCTCGGACTGGCTCTCCTGGCTCCTGCTCTCGGTTGATGCGCTCTGAGACTGGAGGCCTTCCTGGCTGGAGCTGTCCCCATCCTGGGCGGACTCCTGACTCTCCTCGGAGAGGCTGGGACTCTCGTTGGACTCGCTGTCAGCTTGCTCCTCGGTGGACTGGCTTTCTGAGCTGGAGAATGTGTTCAGGCTGTCCTCCTCACTGGACTCACTGTCTCCTTGCTCTCCTGTGTGACTTGTGTTATCTGGGTTGTCGCCCCTGGACTCACTGGCCACCCCTTCCTGAGACTCGCTGCTGCTTTCCTGGGATGGCCCATCTGCCTCCTCGCTGGACTCACTGCTGGGCTCTTGTCCCTCTGCGCTGTCTTCCTGGGACTGGCTCTCATCTGTGTCCTCCGGAGACTCGCTCCTGCTTTCCTCCTTGGAGGCGGTGTCCTCTGTGGAGTCGCTCTGGGTTTCCCTGCTGTTGCTGTCAGCAGGCTCACCTCTGTCGTCTTCCTGGGAGATGCGGGACCTTCTGAAGGGCTTCCTGCTTGAAAATTCCACAGACTGGCTGTCATCCGAATCCCGAGTGCTTGTGGGCTGGTGGTCCCCTGTAGATTCTCCCGACCTGATACGAGCGCTGCTCATCCTGGCGTGGCCTCGCTCGCTCCTGGTGCTCTCGGGGTCATCGCTCTGCATCCCTTCATCATCGAACTCGGAGCCGTCCCCGTGGCTACTGTCCCCGTCGCTGCCACCTCCCGCCCGATGTTCCCCACTCTCACTGTCCTGAGTGGAGTCGCCTGCCTCAGGCCGGCTGTCTGCCTCCTCCTCACTGTCGTGGTCCTTGCTGTCACTGGGGGCGTCTTGGGCACTGTTTTCTTGAGAGGCGCTGTCTTCGATGGATTGTGTGTTGTCTGCGGAGTCCTCGTCACTGTCCAGTCTGGAGGGTCCTCCCCACTGTCCTTCTTCGGGCCCTGGGCCATTGTCCTCATCGCCAAAAGTGTCATCTCCACTGTCGTCTTCCTCATCGTCCTTATCGGCACCGGTCCCCGCACTCTTAGAGAGACCACCAGCCGGTCTAGACTGGCCTCCATTGGAGCCCAGCACCTCTCCAGACTCACTGCTGTCCGTGTGGTCACTATTTGCCTGAAGTCAAGATAAACAGCTATGGTCAGTGTCCAGGGGCTGAAGCAGAGGGAGAGAGCCGGAGTAACACCAGCTCTTTCTGCCTTTCCTCCCTATGCGCCTAAATCCCTTCCAGACCTTACATGAGAAGTAAAATACAGGTTGCAACTCAAGTGAATTGTCTCTTTTTCTTTTTCTTCCTTTCTTTCTTTTTTTTTTTTTTTTTTGAGACAGTGTCTTATCCTACAGCCCAGCTGGCCTTGAACTTACTATGTAGCCCAGGCTGGACTTCCTCCAGCCTCAACCGTTTGAGAGCTGAAAATACACACATGAGCCATTGTGCCCAGCTACTTCCTCTTTTGTATGTTTATCCCTCAGTGCTACAGGCCGCCCTGCTACGCACTTACACATACATCACACCATTCTCAAGCACCAGTTCCTACGGATCCTTGAGACATGAGAGAATGCAGTCATTATATCACATTCTCCCCTAAGCAGTCATTTTCCCAAATGCTATGGTTTTAAATTTCCATAATACTCTTGATGAATAGTTAGCAAGAATAAAGCAGGCTAATGACTCATCTCCACCATCTGGCCCTGTTAGGGACCAAAGTGAGTCTACACTTCAGAAAGAACCGAATCCTACACTTTCTGGGGTCCCCGCAGGACAGTCTGGACATAAGGAGAGGACAGAGCTAGAGAGGCCACTCAGTAATAGAGCACTCAGGTAGCAAGGGTGAGACCTTGGCTTTGATCCTCAGTATACAACACATACACAAACATAACATATCATACACACAAACACATCTCACATACATATCACACATCACACACATATACACACACATCACACACACCACATATCATACACACAAACACATATCACACATTACACAATCATATACACATATCACACATCACACACATCAAACACACATCACACACATACACCACACACAAAAACACCACATATACACACAAACACATCACACACACATATACACACAAACACATCACACACACATATACACATATACACATACACATCACACACACACCACACATCATACACAAACACATCATACACATACACATTCACACACACCACACATACAAACACACACACACACACACACACACACACACACACACAGATACTTTTAAATAAAATATATTAGCTTTCTGCCTTTCTTATCCCTTAGGACTATGATAGAACTACCTTAAAGAGACAGGCACCCTGAAATGCCACTGTTTTTAGTAAAGTCATTATTTATCTGACTTGGTCAGTGAGTGGGTATGTGTGTATGTAAGTGTGTGTTAGTTGTTTCCCCCACCCCTTGTTTTGTCTCTTTCTCTTTTTTTAATTTTAGCTAAGAGGGACATTTAGGGATACGGTGTCTCAGATGATAAAAATGGAATGAACATCATGTCCACATTTGAATTTTCTTCACCCGCCTTTCCCTTTTTATTTTATGGGACTGTTTATCCTGCATAACCAATGGTTAGAAAATATTATATTTAGAACTGTCGCCAGGTAATTTAATCTCCCATCACTTCCCTCCGGGCCCTAGGCAGCCGGAAAAGCTGAGGAAGCATGTCTAATTACCTGTCCCTCTGGGCTGGCTTTACTGTCTTCTGATGACTCACTGTCCTGAAAGGAAAAAGAGACATGTTTGTCTTCCTTCCTGCAATTCCCAGGGAGACCACGCCACACATCATTCGCTCCACATGTACATTTACTACTTTCAGCCACACATCATTCGCTCCACATGTACATTTACTACTTTCAGGATGGCGAAAGGGAAAAGAATATTAAAGTCACTTCATGAGGCATTTTTGACAAAAAACAAATGCAGTATTTACCATGGGTGGTGGCGGTGGTGACTGAGCCAAATTGCCCTGTGTAGAACAAAGGAGAGAAAATTATTCTTAGGGGTAGGTTGTGTCACTGCAAATGTGTAGAATCACTTCAGGTGATTTTTAAGTTTGAGGGAGAAGTAATCATATACTCATGATAAAATAGCTAAAATCTAAGGTAAAATAAGTAATAACCTGAAATATGTTGAGACAGACATAGATTACTGTATTTCTGACACTTTACCTAGCATCTGTTTGTCAGAAGTATAGTAATCTATATGTATGCATATGCTCCTACAACCAAAAGAAGATATAATACAGGAAAACACTGGGACTCAGAATCCAGAGCTAAGCCCCAACTAACTCATTGCTTTCCAGTTTTGACCTTAAAAACAGCCATTTTGGTGTTAGCAACAAAGTCCTATGTCCATGAAACCCCTCGGGCTCCGGTGTTCTGGAATGGCTGCATGCATGTGAAAGGGCGGCCACTCATCCGCACTGACCGCCGGCTCCTTACTCACTCACCAAGAAAAGGACCGCGCACCGTGTACCGATGCGAGGTGACTGTGAGGGTGGATCCGGCCAGTGGCGTGTGAATGTCATTGGTATTGCTCAGTGTGGTGTAAATCAAAGAACTACTACACTTTTGAGGATTTCCACCATACAAAACTCAAGAATAGACAAAGTTGAATTGAGAAAGGAATGTGGAGCCAGCAGAGGATACCGACATCAAAGGCGGATGGAAAATGTGGCCGCTACCATTGCAGTTGTGATTTCTTTCACTTTCCTTAGTCCCATGAGAAGCATAATTATGAGCATTTGCTCATAATCACTGAGCAAAATCTGCTCTGTCCCCCTACGTCACCATCTCGGCTGTTCTCCTTGAACATGGAAATGTCCTATGTGACATGCTCAGTGCAGTCAATAGAAAAGGGAACAGTTGCCCCTGGCAAGTTTTCCACCTGCCTCTCAATGGGGCTAGCCTGGGGTATCTCAGACAAAGGAGCTGCAACCATTTGTCTTTGCTCTAAGGTACAGCAAGCAGACACAACGGAAACCTACTCCAGCTGGCCGTCATTTGGAATTAACAGTCAGAAGAGAGGAAGCATTGGTGTTTTTCTTATGACATGATAGACTTGAGAGCAAGATGTGTCTAAATCTCTGTATAAATGAGAGAGCTCTACAGTGAATGCTTCTTAAGTCAGGCAAAGGACAAAAGTTCACAATATATACTGCAAGGTCTATTGCCACCTAAGGCAGGACAAGACCCAGTTCCGGGCTTCTGACTTTGTTTGCTAGTACCAAGGGAAATGGGTCCATGCTGCACCGTATGGGTAAGCCAACAGGAAGCAAGATGGTGAGCATGGCGTTCTGACTCAGCGCTTAACCTTGGCCTCCAGCTCCGGTCGTAAGAACTGAAGACTGCCTGGCCCTGGCTCCCCTCTGGGGGGAATCGATTACCCTGAGCGAAAGTGTAGACCTTTCTGCCACAGCATCACAAGCTTCAAGTCAGCCCCCAACATTTATTAAGCATATAACCTGGGCGGACTACATTAATCTCTGTGACTGCATCTCCGTTGAGAAAAAGAATAAAATATGCCTAATCTATTGTGTTGACAGGAAAATGAGAAATGGGATACATACAAAATACTCAGAACTCTGTCTGGCAGTGAATGACTGGCAGGTGGTAGTTATAGAGTAATGAAGAGTTCAGCACTCAGTAAACATCACCATCATGACAAGGACTACCAGTACCCTCTTAGGTATCCTTGCTTAATAGACACCTCTTGTTTACACAGACTTCAAGTTCTGATCTCTCAAGAACAGCTGGGTCATTGTTAGTCATCCCCCTGTACCACGGTACACAACAGGATAAGAACAAAACCAGAAAAGGATTTCCTCATCAAATCACACCACGTAGAAATTGGAGCATTATTTTCTTCTAGTAACTAAAAATCATAGTCCGTGCTACCTACAGCTTTGGCATGTATATGCTCTTAACTTATTACAGCCATGATTTGCCATCACACCAACTAGGTTATACTAGTCACATATTAAAATTAAAATATTTCAGAATGTCTTATTTCTACTCACCATCCTCTCTTCCGAGCTTTCAGATTCAGTGTTTTGGTATCTGGTGACCTAGAAAGCAGAACATACACAATAAACCCACGGGGAAATTGTGAGGGCATCACATCTCAACACCCCACATACTGGGGAGCAGTAATCGTTGACTTTTATTCTATAGTAAGATCACCCTGCGGCTTTGCAACAGCTCAGCTTTCTCTGTCCATTCCTAGAGAATCTGGGCAGTGGATCTGAGGTAGGACTCAAGAATATGAATTTCCAACAGAGTCCTGATTAATGCTGATTTTGCAATTCAGGGGTGATGCTTTTAAGACGTTGCTATGAGGGAGAAGAGAGTCACAGTTGGGTGAACAGAGGTGAACAGAATAAGAAATAACAGCTGCGTTTAAAGAAAACAGCTTCCTAAACAAGGGACTATTGTTCTCATCTTACTGAAACATACAGTCATTAAAGATGGTGGAATTTTAGGTATAAGATGGATATTATCTCTATCATTATACTTACTGGGAGAGCACAGGACAGCCCCCAAAGGAACACAAGGAGGATGACAGTCTTCATATTGGGATGTGACTCCTTTACCTGTAATGAAAGTCATGGATGTTTCACTTCATGATACAGTAATCAGGATGCTGAGCGTGTGGATGAAAGAGAGAAGAACACGGACTGCATCTGTACACCGGACTGCATTTGTTCGCCGGAATAGCATTCAGCCATAAAATAGAACAACGTGCCAAGAGATATGTGAGCACCACAAAGAAGAGAAGCCTTGGCGGCACTGTCCAGGTTAAAAAGGAGCCAGGTATAAAAGACCTCAGTTGCAAGGTTCCATCTATGCAAGTTGTCAAGAACGCGCAAATCTTTAGAGACAGGAAGCAGCTCTGTGGTTTTCAGGGCCTGGAGTAACGGGGAGCTAAGTGAGGGTGGAGGTGCAGATGTCTTCTGTAGGTGAAGAAGATGTCTTGAAGGGATTGTGGTAAATGTTGTTCACACTTGTGAGTGTGCAAAAACTGAATGCTCCGCATAGCAAAGTGCCGTGTAAATTCCCCTGCATGCAATAAAGACACATGCTCCACTATGTTCATAGCAGCCTTATTTATAATAGCCAGAAGTTGGAAGGAGCCCAGATGTCCCTCAAAGGAGGAATGGATACAGAAAATGTGGTATATTTATACAATGGAATACTACTCAGCAATTAAAAATAATGAATTCATGCAATTTGTAGGCAAATGTTTGGATCTGGAAAATATCATCCTAAGTGAGTCAACCCAACCACAAAAGAATACACATGAAATGCAATCACTGATAAGTGGATATTAATGAGCCCAGAAGCTCTGAATACTCAAGGCACAATTAGCAAATCAAAACATTCCCAAGAGTAATGAAGGAGAGGACATTGGTCCCGAAAAGACTGGTTCCAGATTTGTAGGAGAGTACCAGAACAGAGCAAAGATTGTGGGGTGATTGGGGAATGGGCGGGGGGAAGAGGATTTTTGGGACATATGGTGAGGGGGGAACGGGGAAAGTGGAAAGCCTTTGGAATGTAAACAAAGAATATAGAAAATAAAATAAAAAACAAAAAAAACAAAAAACAAAAATTACACCTCATGAAGCTGTTCAAAAAGTCAACAGAAACCTCACTCCTGAGAAACAAAATCTCAAAGAGGAGGCCTACAGGTATCTCTTCACCAACTCATAAGATGTAAAAAGAAAGGCGTTAAAGAAAAGAGAACAGACACATTGCCAGTATTACAGAGCAGCCTAACATTTTTATTCTCCTAAAACTAAGCCCCTGTGTGTGCACATGTGTGTATGTGCATGTGTGTATCTTCCATCATTTTATAGCTAATAATAAAGTCTAGACAAAAAATAACTTGGTTTTGCACTTTTTTTCCATTTTGATCTTCAAGCCACGTGCTGTGGCAGGCTTCATATTACAGCCTCAGAAAGCTCTTAATGCCTACTGTGATGCATTCAGTCATACATGGTTGTGTTAAATTCTCTCAGGTGTCATTCACAGCACCGAAGGACCAGAGGAGATTAGAGGTTAGGGAAACACTTGTGGGTCGCCCCGAGAGAAACAGCCCACAGCAAGTTCCACTCCTCTGGAAGGTTGCTTCGTTCCAAACTTTGTGAGCCAGTAGCTTCAAAAATAGCTGGTTCTTTATCACAACATGGACCTACCCAATGCTGGTGTTGGGGGGGGGAATAAAGCTTTCAAAATGGTCTAAAGGGAAATAATCCTCCTGCTGTAGTAAACAGTCATAGCTGCTCTAACAGGTACACTTGATTGAACTCCATGTTTTAAGAAATTCTGCAAGTTCATTTCAGACTCCGTACTTGTCCATTTCTTTGTTTATATAGAAATACACGCTAGGCAGTAAAAGTACATTTAAGCCATAGGTTTACAACACAGGCTGTCAATTAGTACCACTTGGGAATCTTTCAAAAATATTTCCTTTATTGTAATTTGGCATACTACAATAAGTAGTGTTCGTATTATATTGACTTACTCTTAGGTTCTTTCCATAATATCAACTGGGAAGATCATATCAAAAACATGCAACTGTACCTAAAATAAGTCTAAGTCAACAGATGTTGCTTCTTGCAATCAAAACATTTTTTAAGTTCTTAGATTCATTCCTTTTAAACGGTTAAAAAAATTCCCAGATGCAATTTTAACTACATGTCAGTCAGTCACTTTGCTTACACAGGCAAAAGGAAACTTGTGCAGATTTCCTGCCTTTTATAACGTCCTGATTTTACAGTTTGATAGAGTTATAACTTCATAACTCTACAGAATACCCCAGAAAACACCAGTGATTCCTGAGTTCTCTTGCATTTTATTTAATTGCTCTACTATCTAATAACTGAAAAAATGTGGAGCTAAAACACGCAGCTACTCTAAACCAATAAAGGTCACGGGTTTTCCACCAGGAAGCGTATGATGCCACTGTTAAAGTTTCTCAGGAGTGGAGTAGTGGGTAGAGTAAGGAAGATGCCCGAACTCGCTCAGGCTTCTAGGAATACCATTTACATCCCAACCTAAAACAGTAATTTCCCAAATAGAAGACCTGGAGACCAAAAACAAGACAACCTAGTGTCATGAGAGAGCTGATGTCAGCTCCCAGAGAATCTAGCCCCACCGAAGGAAGTCACACCCTAAGCCTAGGTTGGGTATTCAATTAGTATTTTTGTTAGGCTGTTGACATTTTTGTGAAGAATATTTCCAAATGACAACAGCAAACTTTTGTAGATACTCTCCAAGAAAAATTAGAAGCAGGTATCAGCTGAGGGTTCTGACTATCAGGCTAACCAGACAGCTCCAGGCCTGCATATCATGCAGGCAAAGCCATAAGCCCTCCTCCATAACTTATGACATGCGGTTGTTTTATAGGAACATCCAAGTGACGGGACTCAACAACCATGACTTGAATCATGTCTGTTCAGAAGCCACTGCCCTAGAGACATCCTTGGAGTTGAAATGATCTAACTAGTCAGAATCTGGAAAGGGATGTGTTTCCAAGTATGTTCAAAACTCTATGTTAAGTAAGAAACTTGTCTTAGCATCTCCTCAAAGCTAGGTATCCTCGTAAGGTATGTATCTTCTTTGATGTAATCTGAAGTGAAGGAAGGAGCCACAGGGAGGAAATCAAAGAATGAAAAGTCATATGCTCTTTTCTCAAACCCTTGGAAAATAACTTAGAGTTATTTTCTTCTCATTGTTAACCTTGAGAATATTAAGGAGGAACAATATATTTGTTTACTAGCCACTAATAAATACTTGTTGAGAACAGCCAATATGCTAGGGACTGTTCTAGGTGCTGAGATATAATACTTACCCTATAAAATAATCAATGGTAGTAAGTATTATTACTACAATCGGATAATCAGCACCTGTTTTAATGTCTTCAACATTCCTCTTTGAAAATCAAGTGTGCTTTGGTCAGAATATGAACTCTACTGGAATTCAGAGAACTAAATGAACAAATAAAGCTTTCCAGTCTTTCCAGTAATTGTGAGTATCTCCAGGACAGTTGCTACCAACCCAATATTATATGCCTTCCTCCACAGCGGATAATCACAAAGTGCTCCAAACACAGGTTGCAGAAACCTCTAAACATCTGAGACACCCTGGTCCACATCACCATTTGGTGAACAGTAAACAGACCAGAGAATCTCTGGAAAATTCTTTGTTCACATGTGTTCAATCAACAGGGTTAAGTAAGGGCAGGCCACAAGAGTGCCGGTCAAACAGAAACCTGAGGGAACCAGGAGGCTTTGCTCTCAAAGAGGACAACTCACTTTCTCCTGCAGTGTCTTCTGAACATCAGAGGACATATGGCCTGACCACTCCCTGTCATGAAGGACAGCTACTCCAGCTACTAATAAAGTGAAGTAATGTAGAGTAAAATCATGTCTGGTGGGAGTGTGTGTATGGGTATATATGTGTATGTATGTGTTTCCTACCTAATGTGTGTGTCCTACCTAATGTAGGTATAGGTATGTATGTGTATGTCCTACTTAATGTATATGTGTGTGGGTGGTATGTGTAATATGTATATGTGTGTTCGTATGTGTGTGTATGTGTGTATATGTGGTGTGTGTGTGTCTGTCATCTACCTAATATATGTGTGTATGTATGTGCATATGACTGCGTGTGTGGTATGTGTGTGTATATGTGTGTATTTCCTACCTAATGTATGTGTGTATGTATATGTATACGTGTGTGTGTGTGTGTGTGTGTGTGTCC
The DNA here is from genome assembly GCA_964023405.1 of Apodemus agrarius. NCBI lineage: Eukaryota > Metazoa > Chordata > Mammalia > Rodentia > Muridae > Apodemus > Apodemus agrarius. The sequence continues at coordinate 5,305,640 of OZ030016.1, forward strand.
TACTTAACAGGCAATCCCACTCAGCATTTATCAGAGTCTACTGCATGCAAAGTATTATACTGACATGAATATCCAGCTACCCAAATGCACACTGTCATGATTGCCTTTCAGCTGTATACACAATTCATAATGGCCGCCATGATCTCTGAATGAACTAGGCAGAGTTGCATTCAGCTACCTGGCTGCGTTTTGAAGCCCTTGCTACACTGACTTAGATCCTCTCGCATTTCCACCTCTAAGAAACCTACAGATAAAAGTTGCGTTTTATCAATGAAAGGGGACTAAACTCCAGGGGCACTTTCCCAACAGCCTCCTGCTTAGTAAGTGTTCTATTTCAAAGTAATTAGACAGAGATCGAAGTAAGGCATTGCCAGGAAAACACTTGGATCCTTGACTTAATGTGTCGTTTTAATATCAGTGTCATTTGCTGCTGGGACGGTGACCCCAAAATACAAAAATAACCATCTGTTTTACTCCAGCTCAGCTCTGCCCATCTTCCTCTGGAAACCAACGCCTTGTAACATGTTCATATTTCATATATTTAGAGCTAAAGTCACTTTAAGCATTGAATGATGGAAAGGCCTTACCCTCTCTGGCTCCCAAGGTCTTTCCCCACAAGGTCAAAAGCTCAGCGAAGTCCCTGCAGCGGGATCTCAGAGAAGCCACTCCGGCTGCTGCTCAGAAGGCTTGTCTGACAGTGCGAATTTAAACTCGGCTGCAGCTTCTCAGAGCCAATGAGCCTCGGGCTGGGGTGGCTGACATCACAGGTGTCACCGGGACCCCATACACCCACGCTTCCTCCAGCTGGCAGAAGTGGCCTTCTCTAAAAGGCTCTTGTGGTTCTCAAATGACTAGACTAGTTTCCATTAAATTGAAGATCTTCCTAAAGCTTTATTTTGCTTTCTAAATATACATCTTTCGCATCCATGCAGGCTTGTGAGCATTATAAACAATGGCCATGTCTCCCACCCACTTACACATCCCCGAAGACCCAGGGCCAGGAAAGGCGAGTCAGAGAGGGGTAGAGACCTTCCTGTTGGTGCTTATTTCCAGGTAGTGCATGAGGGAACCTACTAAAACTAGATTTTCCTAGGTTGTTAGTGTTGAGAATATGGCCTTGTATCTCTTCTCTTCCTCTTTTAAGTCTCTACTAAACACCCCTTACCCCATCTATACGCAGACTCCAAATTCTTACTGATCTAAGGAAGTGCTGTTCTCACAATTCCATGTGAACAGGAAGTGTTAAAGTGCCTCCCTTCAGTAACTTTTATTTTTAACAACAACAACAACAACAACAACAACAACAAATAATGCTCCATTATCCCCTGAAACTACTTAGCACATTTTAGTAATTTTTGAAATCAGAACTGGATTAGAGGAATGCTAACTAGGTGGATCGCATCCAGAGGAGTATTGCCAAGAGCGTCTGCTCCATCACCAAAACTGAAATGAAAACATTGTTCACTAGAATCTTCCTGAGGAGTGTACTGAAGTTGGCTGAGGGTTCTGGAAGTGGGTTTGGCACCTGTTCAGGAGCATACTCAAGTAACAATCGCATGCCACTAAGTAAACGCTTAAACGATACAATATACAGCACCAGGCTTTAATTTCCCCAAGGGCAAGGATGCTTGTTTTGTTAAGTGAAGTGCACACAATACCACAATGCCCCTAATGCCAGGGCCAATGCCTGGGTCAGCCTAAGTCCTCAGTAAATATATTTTTGTATGAATGAATGGATTGAGGTATACAATTACCTTGACTGAAATGCCTTCATGACTCACTTGCTTTTTTAGATACAACAGCCTGGAAAACATTTTCAAATATGTAAATTATTAGATTTATACAGTGTGAGCTCAAACTGGGGCGGCAGGGCAGGATATGAAGAGGAGGAGTCTATTTTCATACAGAGTTGGTCAGAAGGCCAATGTTCATGGGGTGAAGCTCTAAATGACATATGTTCTGTTCGGGTTCTGAATTATACTCCCTGGTGGCTCCATGACCCTGCCTGAGGTCTATCCTAAATGAAACTTATAATCTCATGTGTGAGTGGATTCTGGGAAGGGCTCGGAGGAGGACCTTGCTGTAGAGTCTCCAAATTCACACACCCAAGCCAAGAACCAGCTTGATAGCAAAGTCAAAATGCGACAATGGCTGAAACGAATCCAGTGTTTGATGATCTATTGCTTCGTCAAAACATCATCCAATGCTTTTTAATTCGTATTTTGTACCTTTAAAACAACTATTTTGATTGCCTCGTACAGAGTAGTCGTCGGGAGGTTTGACTGGGTAGACTTCAGGGTCCCCCTTCCTAGGGTGGCTGCCTGGGAGCTCGGCAGAGACTTGTCACTGCGATCTGGCTGCGACCTGGCCAAAGAGCTTGGCATCCTCACCGCACGCTGGCAGGGCCCTGGCACTACCCAGAACATCATTTGCTTTCCATTCCACTGGTCACATCAGTCAGAGAGCTACCTCAGGCTCACAGGAGGACTTGAGGCTACCTCAGGATCTGAAGGTCAGAACAGAACGCAGAGAACCGGAACTAAGGAGGCAGATTTGTGATGCTGTCCTGTGGCATGGCAAGCTGTTCTAACAAGACACAGAGTGAGGGCAAAGTGCCTGAAGGTCGGCCCCATCAGTGGGTAGTGTCTCACTGAGCCATCGATGGCCATGAGCACAAGAGAGCCACAGACAATAGGAAGAAAATGACTAAACTTCATTATGTGCTTACACAAAACTGTCAAAGCATGCAAAACAGAAACATGGTGAAGGCCAAAGCCCATAGATGCGATGTATAACTGATAGGCAATGAAAGTATGCTAAAATGACCTGGTGAAGGGGGAAAATACTATTAGTTTCTATTTTAAAAGTGACCCATAAACTAACACAACTGTTGTTAGTAAATCATTTCAATTGGGGGTTTCTCCTCTGCCTTTGATCATTTAGTTCCCAGATAAAAGACACAGAACCTGTATGTTTATAATAACCCTTCAAAGCACTAGCGCTGGGCAGATATCTATCCTCTATACTATTATGTCTACTTCTCTCCTGATAACTTCAAGATATGACTAGTCATGTTCCGTCTGGGCTGCTCTTAACTCCAATTGGCCAGCTCTCACAGCCATGTTTTCAAGATCCACCTACCCCATGGTGTCTTCTCCTCTCTCCGCCTTCTTCTCTTCTCTCCACCTTAGACCCCAAGCCCAGGAACCAAAACTCTGCCTTTATCTCTTCTGTCCAGATAGAGGCTGTACGCACCTTTATTCACCAGTCAGGAGCAACTTGGGGTGGGGGGAGGTTACATAGCGGCAGTTGAGTCTACATGAGAATTACATCATCCCTGGGAGCAGCCAGGGCCAATATTTAGCATTACAATATGTAGCAACAGAGCAAACCTCAACACACATGAGCTATGAAAGCAAGTTAAATTTTGAATTACCTAGAAATAAAGTGACAAGAATCAAGAAAAGATCTAAAATAATAAGAAGAATTATTTTGGAAATAAAGACATCTCAAATGAAAGCAAGAAGGGAAAAATTATAAAATTCCCTTAAAGAAATAAAAACAATAAGAAAATGCTTTACACATAGAAGTAAAGAGTGGGAAAGGGTCTTAAAGGCCAGAGCCAGGTAAACGGTTGCATGTATAAAGTGCTTCATGTGCAAACATCAGGCCTCTGCTTGGATCCTCAACACCCATATATGAGCAGATGGGGTACACACCTGTAACCTCAGTGTTGGAAGGCAGAGACAGGATGGTCTCAATGGTCCTGGGTCTCAATGGTCAATCAGTTTCACTGAAACCATGAATTCTGGGTTCACTGAAGAAACTCAAAACTTAAGGTGGCCACAGTGGAGAGAGCTTAGGGGTAAAGTGCTTGCTGAGCAGGCACCAGGACTGCAGTTTGGCTCTTTTGTTTAGATCCTTAGAGTCCAAATAGAGGTTAAACACGGTGGCCCTCATTTGTAATTCTAGTGCTGAGGATGGAACAGAAAGAGGCCAGTCCTAGGGGCTTGCTAGCCAGCCAGCCTAGCTGAGAGGCAAGATCCTGGAGAACATATCTTACAGAAAGAAAGAAAGAAAGAAAGAAAGAAAGAAAGAAAGAAAGAAAGAAAGAAAGAAAGAAAGAAAGAAAGAAGGAAGGAAGGAAGGAAGGAAGGAAGGAAAGGAAGGAAGGAAGGAAGGAAGGAAGGAAGGAAGGAAGGAAGGGGAAGGGAGGGAGGGAGGGAGGAAGAAAGGAAGAGAGAGAGAGGAAGAAAGGAAAAGAGAGAGAGAGAAAGGAAGAAAGGACAAAAGAGAAAGGAAGGAAGGAAGGAAGAAGGACTGGAGAGATGGCTCAGCAGTTAAGAGCACTGACTGCTCTTCCAGAGGTCCTGAGTTCAATTTCCAGCAACCACATCATGGCTCACAACCATCTGTAATGGGATCTGATGCCTTCTTCTCCTGTGTCTGAAGAAAGCTACAGTGTACTTTTATATAATAAATAGATAAATCTTTTTTTAAAAAAAAGAAAAAGACAATAAGATAGAATAGAAGATACCTAACATCAACTACTTGTACACCCACATGTCTATACACACAGATAAATAAATAAATAAATAAATAAATAAATAAATAAATAAATAAATGGAGATTGATAGAGGAAAGTACCCCAAATCAACCTCGGACCTCCACACAATCATATACAAATGACTACATCTGTTCACATGCATGTGTACATACATGTACACACATGTACACATGCATACATGCACCCACACAATCACATGCATACATGTGCACATGTGCACAATCACATGCACACACACCAGGCACACGCATGCACATACACATGGACACACATACACACACACAGAGACACAGATATACACACACACAAAGAGATAATAACATGTAATGAGAGAGAAAGTCACAAAGGATTCAGCTTAGACAACAGGAGACTGAGGGTTTCATAAGTGGCAGTAGACACATTACCAAAAACGAATACTCCATAATTAAGGAAATAAAATATTCTTGAGCTGGAAAGATTTAAAAACCAATATTTAGAGAGCATAAGCATCAATCTAAAATGACTGCCACGAAGACACATTCTTAGTGAGTGTACGTGTGCCGGCTGGCGTGTGTACTGGTGAGGATGTGAGGGGGTGCGAGTACATGTGTGTGCACGTGTGTGGAAGGCAGAGATCAGGCTTGGCACTGCATCAGTAGCTTTTCTCACTGCTCTGACAAAATATCTGCCCAAAAAATATCTTAAGGAGGCTGGAGGGGAGGCTCAGTGGGTAGAGCCCTAGAGACTTAGATTTTTCAAAGACCTACTTTTAATAAGGGTTCTTAAATGCTTTAACCCCTCCCCCTACTAGCCCACCACCCAGAGGGAGTGGAAAAGTACCATCATTAGGATACAGGAGAAGTGGACCTGCTTAGAAATTGTTCTTTGGAGCAAATGCCATCCGCGTTGTCAGGAAATCTGCAGTTCAGTTCTCAGGAATCCGCAGCAGCAGCAGCAGCAGCTCGATCCATTTGCAAACACTTCAAGGATGGACCAGCAGGCCAGTGCAGCAGTGTTGGGAGAGCAAACACGGACCAGCAGCAGTGGCAAGACCTAGCAGAGACAGCCAGGTCTCCTCCGAATGGGCATGAGTCAGCGGGAGTGACGGGCCAGGACCAGCGAGGATGCCAAGCGAACTTCTGGGCTGTGCCTCTCTCCGCGAGGATCAGCAATGAGCTGCGGAGCTCGCTCTGCAAGTCCGCCAGCCTAAGTCTGTGGAAGCTGCGAGAAGCCGCCAGAACGCCACCGGAAGGTTTTTGGTGCATTCCTCTCAATAAAGTCATAACAAATGGAGCTCAATAACACAATGTAAGGTGAACCAACACATGTGTGTCATTTAATGACGAACCTTCCTCACCCACCCTCCAATCCTTTCCCCCCACCCCCGAGACAGGGTTTCTCTGTGTAGCCCTGGCTGTCCTGGAACTCACTCTGTAGACCAGGCTGGCCCCAAACTCAGAAATCTGCCTGCCTCTGCCTCACAAGTGCTGGGATTAAAGGCGTGCGCCACCACGCCCAGCCCTCACCCATCCTTTCATGTGATTGCTTTAGCAAAGCATTGTCCCACCTGTGTCTTTAGTGAAACACCAGCCAACTTTCCAAAGTTTGCACTTCAGGACCCAGTCACACCAGCCTGTTAACCTGAGTCCCAGCCTGGAACCCACAAAGGTGGAAAGAGGGAAAGAGGAAAGTGACTTCACAAAGTTGTCCTCTGATCTCTACCTGAGTGCGGGGGTGCACATTCTTATGTACACACACACACACACACACACACACACACACACCATGTACCCACATATGATAATAAGTAATAAATTTGTAAAATGTACAAAGCAACTTAAGGAAGGAGGATGGAAGGAGTTATTCTGTTCTTGGGGTGACATTCAGCAGCAGGATCAGGAACTGCTCAGATCATCTGAGCCTGTTTGAATTCCATATAATAAAAAACACCTTTCAGCTTCTCTGTGGCCAAAGGAAGAAACACTGCAGAGTAAGGTAGATCTGCCCCCAAATCTCCCCAAACTTTTCCAGCAGTGAACCCCTTTTTTTTTCATTCAATCCTGGTCCCCAGCCTATGGAGTGGTGTCACCCACATTTAGAGTCACCCACTCACCTAGACTAACTTCCTCTATAAGATATGACACTCCCAGAGCATCCAACTGACAGTCAAAATTAAGCATCTACACACACACACACACACACACACACACAATATATATGTATATATGTGTCTATTTTATATATGCAATATATGTGTATATATTTTACATATGTAATATGTGTGTATATATTATATATACATATGTGTGTTTTATATATCATATATTGCATGTCTTGTATATAATATATAAATATTTTTTTAAAAGCCCTAACATGACATTATAAGACAAGAAACCTCCAAAGATTCCGTCAACTTTATTTTCTGTTGGGTATCTGCTGCTGATCATATATCCCACCCTTATGGGTGGACTTAAGGTGAGACGTGAGACTTCTTTGGAAAAAAAACCTCATCTTTCACAGGCAGAGGTTATCGGTTATAGATGCCTCTGGGTTAGCGATGGGACTTGCGTCCACTTCTTTCATCTTTAAGGCCCCATCTGGCGCACACGTGTGCAGACTCTGTCCATACTGCCTCGGCCTCTGTAAGTTCATATGAACTTTGATCCTGTTGACACAGAGGGCCCTGCTGTCCTGGGGTCCCTGTCCTCCTGGCTCTCACACTCTCTGTCTCCTTCTTCTCTGGGTTTCCTGAGCTCTGAGGGGAGAGATTTGGTGGAGACATCCCACTGAGGCCTGGGTGTCTCAAGGTCTCCACTCTGCGTGTTGTCTGTCTGTCTGTCTCTGTATCGGTTCCCAGTTCCCATCTGCTGCAGTAGGAAGCTCCTCTGGTGATGGCGGATCAAGGCCTTGATATATAAGGAGAGAAGAATGTCACGGGTGATCATTTTCCTGTTGTGTCCTCCTCATAGACCGGTATTGTTTGGCTTTTACTCTGGCACAGCCATGCCCACTGGAGACAAGCAGGAGTCGTGAAGCCAGCACAGCTGCCGGACACAGGTCCAGCGAAGCGGGCGGTTGCCGTAGTCGCTGTCTCTCTTTCTCTAACTTTTGGGTTTGGGTCTCTGTGCATTGCAATCTTGGAGACTTCCTGTATTATGGTTCATTTTATGTCTTTTCCTGAGAAAGTTGTATCTGAGTCTTTTTAGGAAATCCTAAATTTAACTTTATCTGGCCACTATTTGGAAGGCGTCCTTGTGCCCTGGAGATCAATCACTACACACCAATAAGCACAGAGCTGAAGGAAGCCATTACTCCAGAATCGGCTCGGACTATCTCCCCTGAACAGGTTCAAACAGGGAAATCGATGCAGAGCAAACAGATATAACTGCCAAACGCTGGCCGGCCAGGAGAATAGGTTACACATTCAAGGCCTTTACTATAATCATCATCATCATCATCATCATCATCATCATCATCATCATAATAATAATAATAATAAATTTATTATTATCAATAATATTATTAAATAGGCTTAGAGCTCTCTGAAAAAATGTAAAGACAGGGTTGTACAGGATATACCCCCAGAGGAATAAAATTCAGTAAGTAAAATAAATTGACAAAAATAAACTTTTCCTGTTTTACAGCCTAGAAAGTGGAAATGAAGAATATTTACACAAAAGTAATTTAGGCTGTTCTTAATTATACCAGTGACCATGATATTATGGCTACCTCAAAACTGTTGTGTGTATAATGTGGGATAAAGAGATTTAGTTATTTTGAGTTGTTCCTTTTCTTTTGACCAATGTGCTTTTGAGACTCATGATCTTAAGATTGAAGAACAGGGGATTCGAATTTGATGAAGAAAATTCATAATCTGGCAATTGTTGCAGGAAGCAGCTTCAATAGGCTTCACCAGTTACAAGGAAACAATAAAACTACAACACAGTGAAGGCTAGCACATAACCCAACCTCTGACTATGCAATGTCCTTAAAAATATAAACCAGCAGAGAGTTACAGGTCACCTTAGGGTGGAGATGTATAGCCAGTGACTCACGTGATGGCTTAAACATACATACAGAGCTGAGGCACCTGCCATTCCCGTATGATATGAACCAAACTGGAGGTGAAGGGTGGTCTATCTGTATGAAAACGTTATGTTGCTAAGAAACCAAACTGCACCTGAGCTGGAACGGCCTTCTGCACTGGCTGGTGTCCTCAGTCAGGAGGAGGCAGGCGGGCTGCTGGCGAGAAAGCCAGCAGCAACCATACCCAGCTTAGACCTTGCCTGCCGAGCTGCCCCATGAGAAATGGCCACGATAGTTTGGGAGGGGCATAAATCTCAGCGTTTGAAACCCTTCCTTTTCTCTGTCCTGTGCTTAAATTGATCTTTGCGGTTGCAGTAGTGGTAGTTTTGACCCTTGGGAGAATGTCAGAACTTTTCTTTTTTTCTTTTTTTTTTTTTTTAAGTTCAGCTTTTTTTTTTCTTTTTAGTTATTTTTATTTTCTATATTCTATGTTTACATTTCAAAGGCTTTCCCCTTTCCCAGTTCCCACCCACCATAGTTCCCATAGTTCTTCTCCCCCCCAACTATTCCCCAATCATTCCCCCTCACCCCTCGGTTTCTTTACTAAACTGGATGCAATCTTTACATGCCCAGGGTCCTCTCCTTTCTTCTTCTTGGGAATCATTTGACTTGCTATTTGTGTCTTGAGTATTTAGTGCTTCTGGGCTCATTAATATCCACTTATCAGTGATTGCATTTCATGTGCATTCTTTTGTGATTGGGTTAGCTCACTCAGGATGATATTTTCCAGGTCTAACCATTTACCTACAAATTGCATGAATTCATTATTTTTAATTGCTGAGTAGTATTCCATTGTATAAATATACCACATTTTCTGTATCCATTCCTCCTTTGAGGAATATTTGGGCTCCTTCCAATTTCTGGCTATTATAAACAAGGCTGCTATAAACATAGTGGAGCATGTGTCTTTATTGCATGTAGGGGAATCCTCTGGGTATATGCCCAGGAGTGGTATGGCAGGGTCCTCTGGAAGTGACATGCCCAATTTTCTGAGGAACCGCCAAACTGATTTCCAGAGTGGTTTTACCATTTTGCAATCCCACCAACAGTGGAGGAGTGTTCCTCTTTCTCCACATCCTCGCCAGCACTTGTTGTCTCTTGAGTTTTTAATCTTAGCCATTCTGACTGGTGTGAGGTGGAATCTCAGGGTTGTTTTGATTTGCATTTCCCTGATGACTAATGATGTTGAACATCTCTTAAGGTGTTTCTCGGCCATCCGAATTTCTTCTGGTGAAAATTCTTTGTTTAGCTCTGTGCCCCATTTTTTGATAGGGTTATTTGTTTCTTTGCGGTCTAACTTCTTGAGTTCTTTGTATATATTGGATATTAGCCCTCTGTCGGATGTGGGGTTGGTAAAGATCTTTTCCCACTTTGTTGGTTGCCGTTTTGTCCTTCGGACAGTGTCCTTTGCTTTGCAGAAACTTTGTAATTTTATGAGGTCCCATTTGTCGATTCTTGATCTTAGTGCGTACGCTATTGGTGTTCTGTTCAGGAACTTTTCCCCTGTGCCCAAGTCCTCCAGGGTCTTCCCAAGTTTCTTTTCTAATAGTTTCAGTGTGTCTGGTTTTATGTGGAGGTCCTTGATCCACTTGGAGTTGATCTTAGAGCAAAGAGATAAGAGTGGGTCAATTCGCATTCTTCTGCATGTTGACCTCCAGTTGAACCAGCACCATTTGTTGAAAAGGCTATCTTTATTCCATCGGATTGTGGCTCCTTTATCAAAGATCAAGTGACCATAAGTCTGTGGGTTAATTTCAGGGTCTTCAATCCTGTTCCATTGATCTGTTTGCCTGTTGCTATACCAATACCATGCAGTTTTTAACACAATTGCTCTGTAGTACTGCTTGAAGTCAGGGATATTGATTCCCCCAGAAGTCCTTTTATTGTTGAGAATAGTTTTAGCTATCCTGGGTTTTTTGTTGCTCCAGATGAATTTGAGAATTGCTCTTTCTAGATCTATGAAGAATTGAGTTGGGATTTTGATGGGGATTGCATTGAATCTGTATATTGCTTTTGGCAAGATGGCCATTTTTACTATATTGATCCTGCCAATCCAGGAGCAAGAAATATTTTTCCATCTTCTGAGGTCTTCTTCGATTTCTTTCTTCAGGGACTTGAAGTTCCTGTTGTACAGATCTTTCGCTTGTTTGGTTAGAGTTACGCCAAGATACTTTATGTTGTTTGTGGCTATTGTGAAGGGTGTTATTTCCCTAATTTCTTTCTCAGCCTGCTTGTCCTTTGAGTACAAGAAGGCCACTGACTTGCTTGAGTTAATTTTATAACCTGCCACTTTGCTGAAGTTGTTTATCAGCTGTAGAAGTTCTCTGGTGGAGTTTTTTGGGTCGCTTAGGTAAACTATCATATTGTCTGCAAATAATGATAGTTTCACTTCCTTTCCAATTTGTATCCCTTTGACTTCCTTATGTTGTCTAATTGCTCTTGCTAGAACTTCAAGTACTATATTGAAAAGATATGGAGAGAGAGGGCAGCCTTGTCTAGTCCCTGATTTTAGTGGGAATGCTTCAAGTTTCTCTCCATTTATTTTGATGTTGGCTACTGGTTTGCTGTAGATTGCTTTTACTATGTTTAGGTATGGGCCTTGAATTCCTGCTCTTTCCAAGACTTTTAGCATGAAAGGATGCTGAATTTTGTCGAATGCTTTTTCGGCATCTAATGAGATGACCATGTGGTTTTTTTCTTTCAGTTTGTTTATGTAGTGGATTACATTGATGGATTTCCGTATATTGAACCATCCCTGCATCCCTGGGATGAAGCCTACTTGATCATGGTGGATGATCGTTTTGATGTGCTCTTGGATTCGGTTAGCAAGAATTTTATTTAGTATTTTTGCATCTATATTCATCAGAGAAATTGGCCTGAAGTTCTCTTTCTTTGTTGGATCTTTTTGTGGTTTAGGTATTAGCGTAATTGTGGCTTCGAAGAATGAGTTGGGCAGTGTCCCTTCTGTCTCTATTATGTGGAATAGTTTGGAGAGTATTGGTGTTAAGTCTTCTTTGAAGGTCTGGTAGAATTCTGCACTAAAACCATCTGGTCCTGTACTTTTTTTGGTTGGGAGGCTTTCTATAACCCCTTCTATTTCTTTAGGGGTTATGGGACTATTTAGCTGGTCTACTTGATGCTGATTTAATTTTGGTATTTGATATCTGTCTAGGAAATCGTCCATTTCCTCCAGATTCTCCAGTTGTTTTGAGTATAGACATTTGTAGTAGGATCTGATGATCTTTTGAATTTCCTCAGTTTCTGTTGTTATGTCTCCCTTTTCATTTCTAATTTTGTTAATTTGTATACTGTCTCTGTGTCCTTTGGTTAGTCTGGCTAAGGGTTTATCTATCTTGTTGATTTTCTCAAAGAACCAGCTCCTGGTCTTGTTGATTCTTTGTATGGTTCTCTTTGTTTCTATTTGATTGATTTCAGCCCTGAGTTTGATGATTTCTTGTCTTCTACTCCTCCTGGGTGAATTAACTTGTTTTTCTTCCAGGGCTTTAAGGTGTGCCATTAAGCTGCTAGTGTATGCTCTCTCCAGTTTCTTTTTGGATGCACTTAGAGCTATGAGTTTTCCTCTTAGCACTGCTTTCATTGTGTCCCATAGATTTGGGTAGGTTGTACCTTCATTTTCATTGAATTCTAAAAAGTCTTTGATTTCTTTTTTTATTTCTTCCTTGACCAAGGTGTCATTGAGTAGAGTATTGTTCAGTTTCCATGTGTATGTGGGCTTTCTGTTGTTTTTGTTGCTATTGAAGACCACTCTTACTCCATGGTGATCTGATAAGAGGCATGGGATTAGCTCGATCTTCTTGTATTTGTTGACATCTGTCTTGTGACCGATTATATGGTCTATTTTGGAGAAGGTACCATGCGGTGCTGAGAAAAAGGTATATTCTTTAGCTTTAGGATGAAATGTTCTATATATATCTGTTAAATCCAATTGGTCCAGAGTTTCAATTAGTTTCACTGTGTCCCTGTTTAGTTTCTGCTTTCCTGATCGGTCCATTGAGGAGAGTGGGGTGTTGAAGTCACCCACAATTATTGTGTTAGGTGTAATGTGTGCTTTAAGCTTTAGTAAGGTTTCTTTTACGAAGGAGGGTGCCCTTGCATTTGGAGCATAGATGTTCAGTATTGAGAGCTCTTCCTGGTGGATTTTCCCTTTGGCCAGCAAGAAGTGACCTTCTGAGTCTCTTTGGATGATTTTAGGTTGAAAGTCAATTTTATCTGATATTAGAATGGCTACTCCAGCTTGCTTCCTGAGACCATTTGCTTGTAAAATTGTCCTCCAGCCTTTTACTCTAAGGTAGTGTTTGTCTTTAACACTGAGATGTGTTTCCTGTATGCAGCAAAATGTAGGGTCCTGTTTCCATATCCAGTCTGTTAATCTATGTCTTTTTATTGGGGAATTGAGTCCATTGACGTTAAGAGATATTAAGGAATAGTAATCATTACCTCCAGACATTTTTGAAATTATATTTATTTATCTTATTTATTTTTTATATTCGAGAGGTTATCTTCTTTTGGGTTTGATGAGAGGAGGTTTCTATCTTGCTTCTTCCCGGGTGTAGTTTCCGTCCTTGTCTTGGTGTTTTCCCCCTATTATCCTTTGTAGGGCTGGATTTGTGGAGAGATATCTTGCAAATTTGGTTTTGTCATGGAATACCTTGATGTCTCCATCAATGGCAATTGAGAGTTTTGCTGGGTAAAGTAGTTTTGGCTGAAGTTTGTGTTCTCTTAGAGTTTGCATGATATCTGCCCAGGATCTTCTAGCTTTCATGGTCTCAGGTGAGAAGTCTGGTGTTATTCTGATAGGTTTTCCTTTATATGTTACTTGGCCCTTTTCTCTTGCTGCCTTTAGTATTCTTTCTTTGTTTATTACATTTGGAGTTTTGATTATTATGTGACGGGATGTATTTCTGTTCTGGTCCAGTCTGTTTGGGGTTCTATAGGCTTCTTGTATATTCATGGGCATCTCTCTCCTTAGGTTGGGGAAGTTTTCTTCCATAATTTTATAGAAGATATTAGCTGGCCCTTTAACTTGTAAATCTTCACTCTCGTCTATACCTATAATCCTTAGGTTTGGTCTTCTCATAGTGTCTTGGATTTCCTGGATGTTTTGGGTTACCACCTTTTTGCATTTAGTATTTTCTTTGACTGTTGAATCAATGGTTCCTATGTTATCTTCGGCTTCTGAGATTCTGTCTTCTATCTCTTGTATTCTATTGTTGATACTTGTGTCTATGGCCCCTGATTTCTTCCCCAGGTTTTCTATCTCCAATGTTGTCTCCCTCTGTGATTTCTTAGTTGTTTCTACTTCTGTTTTTAGTATCTGGATGGATGTGCTCAGATCTTTCGTTTGCTTGATTGTGTTTTCATGTATTTCTTTAATAGATTTTTGTGCTTCCTCTTTCATAGCTTCTACTTGTTGGCCCACGTTCTTCTGTAGTTCTTTAAGTGACTTTTGTCTTTCTTCCTTATTGTCTTCTTCTCTTTGATCCATCTTCTCCTGCATTTCTTGAAGTGATTTTTGTATTTGCCTCGTAAAGGCTTCTAACTTTTGATCCATTTTCTCCTCTATTTCTTTACGAGATTTTTCTATGTGTTCAGCTACCAGCATCCTGACCAGTGATTTTATATCCAAGTCTTGTTTTTCTGGTGTTTTAGGGTATCCAGGGATTCCTGTTGTTGGAGAACTGGGTTCAGATGCTGTCATGTTGCCTTGATTTTTGTTAGTAACGTTCCTTCGTTTTCCTTTTGCCATCTGGTTATTTCTGGTTTTAGTTGGCCTTGTTGTCAGTGGCTGGTGTTTGAATCTCCTGTGAGGCTGGGCTCACCTGTTGTTTCTCTATTGGTGAATATGTGTGACTGCTGCTTTAAGGGATCATAAGCTGGCTGCCACCCATGCGATTGTAGCCCCTGTTGGAGTCTGTCTACCTGGGCTTCTCCAGCTGTGTCCTGGTTGCAAGGAACTCCGAGAGCCTAGCAGATCCCCCGTGAGGGTAGCCCTGGAAGGGGTGTTTACCTGGGCCTTTCCAGCTGTGTCTTGGTTGCAATATGGAGGCCTGCCGCTACACAGCTGGTCTAGGGGCCGGCGAGCTGGTTGCAGAACGCAGCTTAGGTGCTCACCCGAGGGCGGGGATGTCCCACAGAGCCTGGGCCTTTCCAGCTGTGTCCTGGTTGTGATATGGAGGCCCGCCACTACACCACTGGTCTAGGGGCCTGCGAGCTGGTTGCAGAACGCAGCCTATGTGCTCACCAGAGGGCGGGGATGTCCCACAGAGCCTGGGCCTTTCCAGCTGTGTCCTGGTTGCAATATGGAGGCCCGCCGCTACACCGCTGGTCTAGGGGCCGGCGAGCTGGTTGCAGAAGCAGCCTTGGTGCTCACCAGAGGGCTCGGGGATGACCCACAGAGCCTAGGCGGGACTCCGCCTGCTTGGCTCCGAGACCCTAGCAGATACCCCCGTGAGTGTAGGCCTGGAAGGGGTGTTTACCTGGGCCTTTCCAGCTGTGTCCTGGTTGCAATATGGAGGCCCGCCGCTACACCGCTGGTCTAGGGGCCGGCGAGCTGGTTGCAGAACGCAGCTTAGGTGCTCACCCGAGGGCGGGGAAGTCCCACAGAGCCTGGGCCTTTCCAGCTGTGTCCTGGTTGCGATATGGAGGCCCGCCACTACACCGCTGGTCTAGGGGCCAGCTACACCGCTGGTCTAGGGGCCGGCGAGCTGGTTGCAGAACGCAGCTTAGGTGCTCACCCGAGGGCGGGGATGTCCCACAGATCCTGGGCCTTTCCAGCTGTGTCCTGGTTGCAATATGGAGGCCCGCCGCTACACCGCTGGTCCAGGGGCCAGCGAGCTGGTTGCAGAAGCAGCCTTGGTGCTCACCAGAGGGCTCGGGGATGACCCACAGAGCCTAGGCGGGACTCCGCCTGCTTGGCTCCGAGACCCTAGCAGATACCCCCGTGAGTGTAGGCCTGGAAGGGGTGTTTACCTGGGCCTTTCCAGCTGTGTCCTGGTTGCAATATGGAGGCCCGCCGCTACACCGCTGGTCTAGGGGCCGGCGAGCTGGTTGCAGAAGCAGCCTTGGTGCTCACCAGAGGGCTCGGGGATCAATGTCAGAACTTTTCTAATTTTCTTTTTAAACATTTGAAAATTACAGCTACCTAGAGTCTATTCTCAAATTTACAATGGCCATAACTTGGTGATTTGAAAAAGTTGAGCTTTAATCTAGAACAAAAATAAGTCAGTCTTTTCCAATCTGGAGACTTTGGGACATTCTGATCTTGAGAAAATTTCTACTGGAATAAACATAAATGATGACGTCCATTCCAGCCACCCGTCTCCTTGGCCAATCTTAAATGACACTTAGACGGCTCACTACAGAGCTGTCCACGCGCTGGCGTGAGGCCCCCGCCCCTCCCTGAGCTGATAAGTGGGTGTTAAGAATGAGATCAACCATGTGAAGGTCTGTCTAAGCCTGAGTGTGTATGCTGGCAACAACAGAGACGTGCAGACAGACAGAGGGACAAGCTGACCTCAGCACCCCAGAGTCCACCCCGGATGTCAGGTAGTGCTCTGCACACAAATCTGGTGGAGTGTGTGTTTTTTTCAATTATTCACACTTTTCCTTGTGGCTTTTGAAAAGAACAAATTATATTTTTGTGTTAATAAAAGTTTATCATTTTGAAAAATGATAGGCACAAATTTATTTTACCATAAGTCTAAATTATATTGATGAAAAAAATATTCATTCACCACACGATCAACATACCAGAGGAATCTAAGAAACTGGATCATAAATGGGTCTCTAATTCAGCTGACCATTATGTCAGATGAGTAGAGTAGCTTGCCACTGTGGAGTAGCTGAACTGAAGGAAGAGAAGCATAACCATCCAGGGCTTCTCTGACAACAGTAGTTATTACATAGACAGCACACACTTCATTCACATACATATTATCTTCCATATTACTGTGTCCTTACACCTTAGTTTGACCTGTGTGTGAGTCCGTGTGAATTAAATTAGAGCTGCCTTCCTTAAATACACACATACATACACACCACACACACAAAACACACACAATACACACATACCACATGCACACACATATACTACATATTCTACACATACCACATACACCACATACCACATACACCACATACAGACACAGACACACCACATACACAAACCACACACACACACACTATACACACTTACCATACACACACAACACATATACAAACCACACATATACACACCACACACATCACACACACCACATACACCACACACACCTCACACATCACACACACCACACATACCTCACACATCACACACACCACACATACCTCACACATCACACCACACACACACACACACACACACACACACACATATTACCTTTTCAAAGCTCTCATACATTCTCCTCAAGGCCAAAAACATATTTTTCTTGCTAATAAAATCTCTGTATATCTACTAGTTTCATTCCCTTAGAATGTAAAATTATATACATAAATATAAATTGTAACCTAATTATGTATCCATATTATATACTTCCTAATCCTATTCCCAATCAATAACTTACTTTAAAGTCCTTTTCCCTGAATGCTTGTGGTCTCCATATTTTATTCCCCTCTCCACTTCCTTTTCCTTTCCCAGGTGTGTGTCCACCACCAGGACAGTCCCATTCCTTCTGGGCTCTCTGTAAAAAGGTCACTCACCCCTCAGTAGACTCTGCTTCTAATGAGGGGTTTCCCACATTGGAAACGCCCTACTGGTCCCCTCAGCAATCTCTTTTAAATGCTCCTCTTCAAGTCCGTGGCCACACTCCTAAAACCACTGCCTGCCTTCACTCCGTGTTCATGTTCATTGATCGAGTTGGTTTCCAGGCACCATGGTGGGAGCACAAACCCGAGAGGAGGGTCTGTTCATCGGTGAGTTGAGCAGGGACACAAACTGCTCGTCATAACAAGATGTAGCGATGACTGCACACGCAGCCTCGGGATACGCTGGGTCTCGGGAGGGGAGAGCTGATGCAGCTACTCCATGTGTTTATTGCCTTGGACAGACCGTCCGCCCTCCCCTTGCCCGCTATAGTAAAGTATCATAGACTGAACGACTTATAAACAACAGATAAGGCAATGGTGGAAACACATTTCGGCTTTGAACGGGGTATGTGACACTCGGGCACTGCCTGCTCCTCCCTCTTCCCTCCCCTGGCTTAGAAGCTCGAGACCCTGTCTGAGGGAACACTGTGCAGCTGATTTATTTTATTTTTATCCCTGGAGGATTTGCTCCCAAGCAGCCGAGAACGGATCCCTGGGAGACCGCGATGGCGTTTTCGTCTGTGACTGTTCAAATCTATTCTGTTCCTGCTCCTTTTACGGAGAGGAAAATTGTTCCTGGTTATTTTGGTCTATGCTTTTCAAAACTTCCATGACAAACCGTAAAGCAAGGTTGACTTCTGGGAAATTCCAGTCTGGTTAATAATAATAAATGCATTTATACGATGGAGTATGATTTTCTAAATGCTATCCTGCTGTGAGAGAACTGGATTTTGAAATGAAAGTATCTACTGCCACAACAGAAGACCCTCACTGCCTAACTAGTGTCCTGATCAGGTATATAAGGAATTACCAGGTCTAGTCAGGGCAGGGGACAAGCTGTGACAGACTGTTTTATGACTTTTGTCTTCGGTCATACAGGCTATGTATGAAACTGAGAAGATAACTTAATTTCCCAATGATTTCCAGAACATATAGGAGACTCAATAACAGCAATGTTAATTTTGGCCCTTACTCCACAACTCTGACTGGTTTTGTGTGTCAACTTGACACAGGCTGGCGTTATCACAGAGAAAGGAGCTTCAATTGGGGAAGTACCTCCATGAGATCCAGCTGTGTAGCATTTTCTCAATTAGTGATCAAGGGGGGAGGGCCCCTTGTGGGTGGTGCCATTTCTGGGCTGGTATTCTTGGGTTCTATAAGAAAGCAAGCTGAGCAAGCCAGGGGAAGCAAACCAGTAATAAACATCTCTCCATGGCCTCTGCATCAGCTCCTGCTTCCTGACCTGCTTGAGTTCCAGTCCTGACTTCCTTTGGTGATGAACAGCAATGTGGAAGTGTAAGCTGAATAAACCCTTTCCTCCCCAACTTGCTTCTTGGTCCTGATGTTTGTGCAGGAATAGAAACCCTGACTAAGACAGTGACATAAGTAAAGCCAGGGAATGGGTCCATTTCTCTGACTCTGTTTCTCTATCTCTCTGTCTCTCTGACTCTATCTCTGTCTCTTTCTGACTCCCTCCCTCCATTCCTCTTTCTCTCCCTCCTTCTTCCTTTCTCCCTGCACCATCTCTCTCTCCCTTCCTGCCCACTCTCCTCCCTCCCTCACTCCCTCCATATCCCTTCTCTCCCTCTGTCTCTCCCCTCCCCCTTTCTCCCTTCCCTCTCCCTCCCTCTCTCTCCTTCTTCCTCAATTACCCCCTTCTCTCTCTCCCTCTCCTTCCCACCTCCCACTCTCTCTAGCTTTCACTCTCTCCCTCCCTTCCCCTCCCCTCCCCAGAGTCTTGAGGACACTATGCTATCCACACTACCCTGAATTCACTGTGTTTCTGAGAACAACCTAGAACTTGTGATTCCCCCTCCTGAGTGCTGAGTTTACAAGCATAGGACTCCATCTGGTTTGGGGCTGTTTGAAGTGCTGGGTACCAACGCCTTCCACCCACTTGGCTACATCCCCAGCCTCCTTGTGCTCTCTTTTAAATCTCTGTTTTCAGAATTGAGCAAGAAAGTTAGAGGTTTGTAAGGAGAAAAGTGAATGTTGAAAATAAGTATCAAATTACCAGGGCAGTGATGACTTCCTAAACCAATGGTTTTCTATGCTGCAACTAACAGAAAGACATCACACACATCTCCAGCATATGTGCACTTAGACATAATTGTGTGTGTGTTTATGTGTATGTATGTTTGTGTGTATATATATGTATGTATATATATATATATGTATGTATGTATGTATGTGTGTATATATATATATGTATATATACTCACAACACAGTTATGATTTTTCCTTACTCTTTCATCTTAAGTATTTTTGTAACTCATTAAACTGATATAATAAGTGACTAGTTGATTAGCAACATGAGATTTAGGAAGCACTGCTCTCGGAGGCTGGAGAGATGACTCAGCAATTGAGAGTATAAAGGCTACTAAAGGTCCCAAGTTCAATTCCCAGCATCCACACCAGGCAGCTTAAAAGTGGCTTCACTTGCCGGGCGTGGTGGCGCACGCCTGTAATCCCAGCACTTGGGAGGCAGAGGCAGGCGGATTTCTGAGTTCGAGGCCAGCCTGGTCTACAGAATGATTTCCAGGACAGCCAGGACTACACAGAGAAACCCTGTCTCGAAAAACCAAAAAAAAAAAAAAATGGCTTCACTTTAGCTCCAAAAGATCTGACACCCTCTTCTGTTCTCTACGGACACCCGCATGCACATGTGAATACCCTAACATAGACACACAGAGATACACGTTATTAGAAATAAAACCTTAGAAAGCATTGCCCTCATGAACAGTATGAGGAAATTGCTTATTAATCTTTACCCTGGAAAGTAAAGTGAAGTTTTCCCTAATGACACTTTTCTGGTGTTCAAAGGATTGAATCTTGAGACATATTTAATTGTGTCTCCTCCATTCTTGCTCTGAAATTCCAAATGAAGATATAAATGTTTATATAA
Source organism: Apodemus agrarius (assembly GCA_964023405.1). Taxonomy (NCBI): domain Eukaryota; kingdom Metazoa; phylum Chordata; class Mammalia; order Rodentia; family Muridae; genus Apodemus; species Apodemus agrarius. Next base: position 5,326,000 of record OZ030016.1, read on the forward strand.
TAAAATCAAAGTCATAATCTTCCTTCATAAGTTCCATTATAATTCTAGGTCCTAAGCATCTAATCTCATAAATAATAGTCTTTAGGGAGAAAGCTTTCTGAGAACTGGCTAGATGTATGTCTGAATGAGGTAGTTTGGATCGAAATGGCCCCATACACTAATACACTAATACTTAGTCATCAGAAAGTAGCACTACTTGAGAAGGATTAGGAGGTGTGGCCTTTTTGGAAGAGTGTATCACTGGGGGTGACATTCCAAGCCCAGTGGTATAAAAGGAATTACATATTCAGGCTAGCCCATATAAAAGACACACAATTCCAGCATTTTATTTATGAACTGTAAGCCTAGATTGGGCAGCTCTTGAGCTATTGTACCTTACGTCCCAGCCATATGTCCCTTGTTACTTGCTGTTTCTCCTGGCCATGTGCTCATGGCCCCTCTCCTCTCATGGCAGCCTCCTCCTCTCTTCATTGCCTCCTTCTCTCCTCCATCTTTGGTCTCTCCCGAGACCCCTCATTCAATTTGATCCTCAAAACTCCCACCTTTCTCTCGCTACTGCCCAATCTCAGACTTTAGCCTTTTATTGACCAATACTTGGGGAGCAAGGTTTACATAGCATCACTTGGTGTATGTGAGGATCTGCTCATTGGGAGCAACCAGATTTGGGGCCCAGTATTTAGCATTTGAGTATATAGCATCACCAGACCAATCCCAACATTTCCCCTTTTTTGTCCAAATAAAAGAGGCTCTTTCTCTTACAATAACAAACTATATGCAGTAAGCACAATTATGAAATCCATGGTGCAATAATTACACTCACAATGTCCAGTCCAGAATTTGGTAACTTAGGAGAAAATATTTTTTTTATCTATTGTATCTTGGTGAGTTCATACTTCTGTATTTAAATTACTTTCTCCATTACCATCTTAAACATTTAAATCCTCTAACTTTCATAATTTGCAATTACCAACCTTAAAACACCCATTTACAATTTCCTCCAACCTTTGTAAAACACCATCTAACCCTCTGACCTTCATTTACCAACCTTAAAACACCTCCTTAGATCCCTAAAACACTTAGGTTCTTAAGTTATGTTTTATTGTGAGACTATGACTATCTAATCCTCAACTCCATCAGAGACTTAGGGAGGAATAATTACCTGAGTTTGTAGGAAGTATAGGCAAGCAGCTTCCAAAACTATAGAATTAACAAGCTAGCTGACTCGAGAGTCCCCAAAATTCTCTATAACACTGGAGCATCTATCTTCAGCCTTCTGGCCCAGGATATCTGAAAGACATGTATGTGAAGCAGAAATTATGAAGGATGTTCTTACCCTGTCTTGGCAGGGCTTGCCAGTCAACTTCTTCTACATCCAAATTTTCTCAATTTTGAAGAGCATTCTGTCTACAGATGAAGCTAGGCCATTCTCTTTGCTCAGCGACTAGCTTAAAATAATAAAAACCTGGTCATGTCAAGCTCTTGGAGGCGCTGTTTGACAAAGTTCCAGTGCTGGGACAATCTGGACTGACCCATTGCTGCTCTTGGTGGGAATTTGGAACACAAATTTTGCTTGTGTCTCTGACATCTTAATATTTGAATTCCTTGCTGCTAAGGGCTGCCCATGGAAGTCTGGAACTGAGATAATGTAACAATTCTTATAAAATCTGCTGTTACTAAGAATAAAATTAATGATAGTTTCCTGGGAGAATCAGCTATGCAAGAAATTGAGTCTTCCATAGAACCTATAACTTATGTAGTGTTAATGAGCATGAGGCATAATATCTGAGGAAAAAGAAAACATTGAAGAATAAAAACTTAGGAGATTTTCAGAAGCTGACAAACATAACTGAGTCGTTAGGTTGTGTGTCACCCCTTCTGTGGATGGCCAGCCTCAGAAACTCAGCACTGGTTTTTCAGGATGAGATTTGATTATAAGATTAAGGACAAACCTGAAGGCGGAGCCAGCAATTCTAGGAATTTTTATGTTCTTCTACACTTTACAGGATTGTGAGACAGATATGGATCATACTGGAAAAGGGGTATATGACACAGAAACAGGGTTTACAAGCTGCCTGGCTTCCTAAGCAGTTTTGGTAGATCAGAACTTTTTGTGATATTGTAGAAAAATAAAAGATTGTCCTTGTTTAAGCAATGCTTGTGTGTGACCAAAAGGGCCACAAAATACTTTAACACTCAAAGAAATGGATGGTGGTTCTATATCAAATATAAGAGAAAATCAGAGGAGAAAGAGGAAGAATTAAAAGGGGGTGCTGAGAAATTGAATTTCCATAGAAAGATTAAATGTTCCAGTTAATAAAACAATAAGCTTGATACAAAATAAGAATAAACTTGATACAAAAGGTAGTAGGAAATGACTTCTGACTTACTAACTTAGTCAAACTTAAATAGAGATAACCTATATAACATTTCTGTGACCACAGGCTTTACAACACTGATCATAAGGGAAAAGACATTGAGTTAAAAGAAAACAGATTTGATCATAATGTTAATTTTTAGTTTTCTTTTATGTGCTTATGTAATCAAGGAAGATTTTAGCCTAAGAAATTATGCAATCAGTGATTAAAGTTTTTGAGGAAATGGTTTTGTGTATAAATAAAGCCTGTGAGAGAAACAGGTCATCAGAGTAGGTTGTTATACCGAGATGTGCTTCTTCTCTGCCCAGTATCTCATGAAATGAAACTAAAAGTTGCCCCATGTGTGGTTCCTCCCTCTCTGCCCTTGCATCCACCTGCTTCTGGCCCTGGCCCTCACCCGGAGCTGGACTCCATCAGAATCCATCTCCAAATGGAGGTCCTTCAGTGCTCATCATCTTTCCCCAAGTCGAATGGGGTGCTGCAAGGAGCTGACATGTCTCAATGTATCGAATAAAAACAAAAACTGTAGTATATATGAAGTAATTTAAATATATACATGTATTATTTCAGGAATAAATCTCATAAAACTTCATTGTAGAACAAGTACTCACAAGGAAAATTTGGCAGCCAAACTGTCAGTATTATGAATAACTAAAAAGCATATCTGACTTCAAAGATTCACCCAGCACAGGAAGCTTAAGAAGAAGGAGGACTTAAGTGAGGGTGCTTTGGTTCCTCTAAGAAAGGGAACAAAATACTCACAGGAACAATAAGGGAGACAATGTGTGGAGCAGAGACTGAAGTAAAGGCCACCCAGAGACTGCCCTACTGGGGATTCATCCTATAAACAGTCACCAAACCCTGACACTTTTATGGATGACAAGAAGTGCATACTGAAAGGACCCTGATATGGTTGTCTCCAGAGGGGCTCTGCCAGAGCCTTACAAATACAGAGGCAGATGCTAACAACCAACTATTGGACTGGGCATGGGGTCCCCAATGGTGGAGCTGGAGGATGGTCCAGAGGAGCTGAAGGGGTTTACAACCCCATGGGAAGAACAATGATTTCGGGCACCCAGACACCCCTCTGATTTTCTGTTATATTTGACAAGAAAGAATAGAGAAAAGGAAAAAGATCAATCCCTGAGTCTAATCTCCTATACCTTGTTTTTTTCCCCTGATCAAGACCATTTAAAAACTTGCAACCAACCCCTTTCTAACAACAAGCATCATCACCCAGTAGAATAACTAAAAGTCATATATCCCACTGCTTTGGAACGGGGTGACATGTTCTCTTAAAATTGCTTTCTGCTGTTTAGAGGTTATGACATCTTTTAGGGACCCTAAGAAAATTAGAATGCTGGCCAAGTCTTGGGAGAAGTACCTGTATCATTTGCTGTCCAGTCTCTGTGGGATAGGAAATTGCAGGGCTTAATTGATGTCCTGGCTGGATCCATCTGCGAGGCTGGACAAACTGCAGTCATCTGAGGTCAGCAGCCCTCCCTGAAGCTGTTCTGGAAGCAAGTCTCGCAGAAACATCACCAAGGCAATCTGAGGCAGGAACAGGCATCCCAGCATCCACAAGGGCATATCTTGTTAGGGCTGCTTCCTTGGTTGTTATTTTAAGTGAACATGTAAGTTCTCACAAGTAATATACATTTCTGTACCAACAATGTATGGGCTACTCAAGGTGCAGAGCTGAGTTAATGAAGATTTTGTTTGTTGTTTGAGCACGTGAGAGACATCTAGCTATCTTAAACTAGTTTGGACTGTAACCAAGCTTCAATATAAATTTTTATCTATGCCATTTGAGAGAATAGCAAGATGTTTTAAAGATTTTGTAGCCAATAAAATGTATTGACCATATATATCCATGTCTTGCCTGTCTCAGAGCTGTTTCCATGTAGAGGGATCAGCGTGTGCATTGCCTGTCTTGTTGATCTTGCCAATCTCCCTCTGTCTGTACACAGATCTTCAGGGGATCTTCCCTGGTCAAATCTTATTTCCAATAATTTGGGTGGAAAACATAGCTTCTCTTTTCCTGTTGGATTATAACCCCACCTCAACCCTAATTCTGGGTCCTTACATTGACTAGTAGAATATATCTTTCCTAGGGCAAAATGCTTTTTGGCAACGGAAAAAGCATTACCTCAAATTGAAATTCGGATGGCTGAGAAACACCTTAAAAAATGTTCAACATCATTAGTCATTAGGGAAATGCAAATCAAAACAACCCTGAGATTTCACCTCACACCAGTCAGAATGGCTAAGATTAAAAACTCAGAAGACATCAGGTGTTGGCGAGGATGTGGAGAAAGAGGAACACTCCTCCACTGCTGGTGGGAATGCAAGCTGGTACAACCACTCTGGAAATCAGTCTAGCATTTCCTCAGAAAACTGGACGTGATACTTCTGGAGGACCCAGCCATACCACTCCTGGGAATATACCCAGAAGATTCCCCAGCATGCAATAGGGATACATGCTCCACTATGTTCATAGCAGCTTTATATATAATAGCCAGAAGCTGGAAAGAACCCAGATGTCCCTCAACAGAGGAATGGATACAAAAAATGTGGTATATATACACAATGGAGTACTATTCAGCCATTAGAAACAATGAATTCATGAAATTCTTAGAGAAATGGATGGAGCTGGAGAACATCATACTAAGTGAGGTGACCCAGTCTCAAAAGAATACCCATGGTATGCAGTCACTGATAAGTGGATATTAGCCTAGAATCTTGGAACACCAAAGACATAAATCACATACCAAGTGAGGTCTGACAAGAAGAAAGGAATGGACACTAGTGCTGGAATGGACCAAAGCATCATTGTGGGGGAGTACAAGAACAGTGAGGTGGGAGGGGGTGGATGAGGGAGCAGGGGGAGGGAAAAGGGCATGTGGGACCCTTGGGGGTGGGGAACCAGAAAAAGGGAAATGAATTGTAAATATAGAATATATCCAATAAAAAAAAGAAAAAAAAAGAAATTATAAATATTCCTTAAGCGAAAAGATATACCTAAAGTCCCCATTTGCTTTATATAAATTTAAGATTGGTAGGTATTTATCTTTTAGATCATTAAGGACATTATTATTTATTATTATGCAAAAATCTAAACAGTGCCTTTATGGAAAAAAACATGTCATTTTGGCATTTGCAGATGGCTTTATATTATCAGCAGGGTCCATCCTGACTTCATTGTGTAGATCATGCTGGTCCAGAATTTACAGAGATCTTCTGTCTCTTGTGTGCTGGGATTAAAGGTGGACACCTCCACTACCCTGCTTAAATATTTCACCTCAATCCAAATCACTGTAATTAATCACTGAAATCACTGTAATCTTTAACTTAGGAAACATATTTGAACTGTTGTGACATTCTGAATTATTTAAAATCTTTAAAACCCTCCCATGTTTTAGCAATACAATAGCCAAACAATAAAAATATCCTATTTCCCACTATTAAGCAAAAATATTATAACAAAAATCAAGCAAAAACAAAAAAACAAGGCAAAAAAGAGAGAGAAATTCTCAGTCTAATTCTAATTTTAATTTTAGGCCAGTTGTGTTATATAATGCTGAAGCAGCAAAGCCTTGTCTGTTACTTGTTGGAATTAAGGTTTGCAACATTGTGTCAGTGAGCCCTTAGCAGAAAGAGCCGACAAACATCTCACAGCCAGAGAGCTCTAAGTTCCAGCTGCCATCGATGTCCTTTTTTCTATTTGGTACGGCCTTTTCTCTTCATCTATTTGTATTGCCTGTAATTTACCATCCCACCTCTCAGTTCTCTCCTTATGTAAGTGTGTTTTATTTTGAACATTCGTAGAAAGGGGACATAAAACTGTGATCATTAGTGAACATATTGTAACTAGCTCCATGACAACTAAAATTAAAAGATACAAGTGCCTTCTGCTGTCATGTTTTCCATTTTTTATTTATTTTTTAAAAGCATGTTCTTTTATTGAAAAAGGAAGTAAAAAACATTTTATGATAAAATCGAAGATTTACGTGGAAAATATTTATGATAAAATAGAAGAGATATATAGAAAAACACATTAAAATTGACATTTTCATGGAAAATTAAAGAGTAAACTTCTAGACATAAAAAACACTGTTATATTAATTGAAAAATGAAATAGAAACATTTTATGATAGAATTGAGGATTTACATGGAAAATATTTCTGATAAAATTGTAGAAAAATGTAGAAGAATGTGTTAAAATTGAAGATTATCATGGAAATTTTTATATAGATATAATAAAGGTAGACATAAAAGTATTCCTAAGTTGATTGAAAGTGGAATTGTAAACATTTTCTGATGAAGATGAAGATTTACATGGAAAATATTTCTGATAAAATTGGAGAAATATATAGAAAAACATGTTAAAATTGAGGATTGTCATGGAAGTTATAGGCATAAAAATAATTCTAAGTTGATTTAAAGTGGAATTATAAACATTTTCAGGTAAAATTGAAGATTTACATGGAAAGTACTTCTGATAAAACTCAAGAAATATATAGGCAAACATTAAAATTGACTATTTCATGAAAAATTATACAGATAAAATGGTAGATATAAAAACCTTTCTAAATTAATTGAAGGAGAAATTAAAAACATTTTGTGATAAAATCAGATTACATGGAAAACATTTCTGATAAAATAGAAGAAATATATAGAAAAACATGTTAAAATTGAAGGTTATGAAAAATGATGCAGTCAAGATGGTAGACATAAAAAAATTACTAAATTAATTGAAAGAGGAAGTACAAACATTTTCTGATAAAACTGAACATTTACATGAAAAATATTTCTGTTAGTCTATGTCTTTTTATTGGAGAATTGAGTCCATTAATGTTAAGTATATTAAGGAATAGTGATTGTTGCTTCCTGTTATTTTGATGTTATTTTTATGTTTGTGTGGTTATCACCTTTTGGGTTTGCTGGAAGAAGATTACTTTCTTGCTTTTCCTAGGGTATAATTTCCCTCTTTGTTTTGGTGTTTTCCATCTATTATCCTTTGTAGGGCTGTATTTGTGGACAGATAATGTGTAAATTTAGTTTTATCATGGAATATCTTGGTTTTTCCATCTATAGTGATTGAGAGTTTTGCTGGGTATAGTAGACTGGGCTGGCATTTTGTGTTCTCTTAGGGTCTGTATCACATCTGCCCAGGATCTTCTAGCTTTCATTGTCTCTGGTGAGAAGTCTGGTGTAATTCTGATAAGTCTGCCTTTATAAGTTACTTGCCATTTTTCCCCTACTGCTTTCAATATTCTTTCTTTGTTTAGTGCATTTGGTGTTTTGATTATTATGTGCCAGGAGGACTTTCTGGTCTGGTCCAGTCTGTTTGGAGTTCTAAAGGCTTCTTGTATGTTCATAGGCATCTCTTTCTTTAGGTTAGGAAAGTTTTCTTCTATAATTTTATTGAAGATATTTACTGGCCCTTTAGGTTAGAAATCTTTGCTCTCTTCTATACCTATAATCCTTAGGTTTGGTCTTCTCATTGTGTCCTGGATTTCCTGAATGTTTTGGGTTACAAGCTTTATTCATTTTGCATTTTCTTTGACTGTTGAGTCAATGTTTTCTATGGTATCTTCAGCACCTGAGAGTCTTTCTTCTATCTCTTGCATTCTGTTGTTAATGCTTGCATTAACATTGACTCCTGAATTCTTTCCAAGGTTTTCTATCTCCAGAGATGTCTCTGTGATTTCTTTATTGTTTCTACTTCCACTTTTAGATCCTGGATGGCTTTGTTCAGTTCTTCACTTAATTGTTTGTGTTTTCCTGTATTTCTTTAAGGGATTTTTGTGTTTCCTCTTTAAGGGTTTCTTCCTGTTAACTGATGTTCTCCTTTATTTCTTTAAGGGAGTTATTTAAGTCCTTCTTGAAGCCCTCTACCAGCATCATGAGATTCGATTTTAAATCCAACTCTTGCTTTTCTGGTGTGTTGGGGTATCTGGGACTTGCTATGGTGGAAGAACTGGGTTCTGATGTTGCCATGTTGCCTTGGTTTCTGTTGATAAGGTTCTTGTGCTTGCCTTTCGCCATCTGGTTATCTCTGGTGCCAGTCAGTCTTGCTGTCTGGATGGAGCTTGTCCCTTCTGTGGGCCTGTAAGACTGTGTCCATACTCCTGGTAGACCAACTCTCTTCTGTCAGGGTGTGTGCACAGAAGGCTGTGGAGCCGCCTGGCTCCCTGGTGCAAATGGCAGCCTGAAAACTTCCATCCCAGCTGCTCCACTGATTGTCTGCCCTGTGTGCTCCTAGCTGTTCCACTCCAGAGAGAAGGTAGAGATCTCATCTCTGTGCTCAGAAGTAAAAGTGCTATAAGATCACTTTCCCCTGACGGGCTGTGCAGAAGGCTGTGGAGCTGTTTTCCATTTTTTAACACGGAAAAATATTTTTCCATTTAATTTCTGACTTGTTCCTTAAAGACATCAATTTATCTATTTTAAACTCAATACCTTACCAGTTCAGAAGTATGGGGCCTTTTAGTCTTGTTGCAGTTAGGAAGAAGTATTCTATTCTAAACTGCTGTGTGTCTGCAAGCTCCTTGGATCAGCATGTCTCTATGGCAGCCACCTTTATCCCCTCAGCTCAGTCCTGGCCAGGCCTCTCCAATCTTCAATGCTTCTGCATGGCTTCAGGCCTTCACCCATAGCTCCAGACCTAGTTCTTTCTAGTCTTTTGTCTGCTTTCATTCTTTTTTTTAAAAAGAGACCAGCTCTCTTGTCCAGCTAGCCTGAATACCCTCACCCCATCCCCACCTTTCACTTGGGTCTTCTCAGGCTGTAAGCTTGAACTCTTAACTGTCCCATGTTGGGCGCCAATTTAGAAAAGGAATTACATATTCTAGCTAGCCCATATAAAAGACACACAATTCCAGTATTTTGTTTACAAGCTGTAAGCCTAGATGGGGCAGCTTTCGAGCTATTATAACTTACATTCAGCCATATGTCCCTTGTTTCTTGCTGTTTCTCCTGGCCATGTGCTCATGGCCCCTCTCCTCTCATGGCAGCCTCCTCCTCTCTTCGTTGCCTCCTTCTCTCCTCCATCTTTGGTCTCTCCCGAGACCCCTCATTCAATTTGATCCTCAAAACTCTTACCTTTCTCTCTCTACTACCCAATCTCAAACTTTAGCCCTTTTATTGACCAATACTTGGGGAGCAAGTTTTACATAGCATCAGTTGGGGTATGTGAGGATTTCATCGGGGAGGGGGCAACCAGATCTCAGGGGCCAGTATTTGAATGCGTAGCAGCACCAGACCAACCCCAACATGGTGGCTCCTTTTCCTCTGCCTACAGATCCAGTAACTTTCAGCTACTTCTCCAGTACCATGCCTACCTGCATGCTGCCATGTTCCCCCACATTGTAGATAATGGACTAAACCTCTGAACCTGTACTCAAACCCCAATTAAATGTTTTCCTTTATAAGAGTTGCTATGATCATGATGTCTCTTCACAGAAATAAAACAGTGATTGTGACACTGGCTCGGGTTATTGTGTAGATGATAACATGGGCACAGGATAAATCTCTTACATCAGTTCATGAATTGAGCAGAACTCTGAAGAAACGAGGTTGATCTATGTGGTATGAACCAATATTCAAGGCATATTGCTAAATTGAAATGTAAGATGAGTGTGTGGTACAATACCTCAAACTTTTTAAAGGTGAACATTGTCATACAACATTTCTGGAATGTCTGTGAAACATTAGTAAGAGAAATTGCCTCTAGGAAAAAGAAATTGTGGGTTGGATGATAAAGGTTTGGTATTCAGTATGTCATTTTTAATAGTATTTGAAGTATGTATTTTGTGTTCACAAATACTGATTTTAATAAGGATGGCTAAGTATGTGTAAGGAGTGTAATCTTATATACCAGCTTTTACAATGGGTGGAGGGAACAGTGTTTACAAACTATGAATGAAGAATTTTCCCAGTGAGCAATTGTATAAATAGATGTTTATTATAATACTGAAGTTCATTATGTCTTCCTTTACATTTCTTATACAGTTTACAATGAGTTTTCTACCCATAGCTTTAGTGATCATGATTTTGATGAGTGGGTGGGGCAGGTTACTAGAGGCAGGTGCTTGACGAGGTAAAGCAAACAGTGGAGAGTCTGCAGTCTAATAGAAGGCAAAGCCTGAATCGTTACTTTCTGATAAGTGGTCTGGAGTCATGACACAGCTGTGGCAGCTCAGAAGCCTGGTGCCTTACAATGTTGGGGGTTACAAAGGCATTTACAGATAGCAGCGTGTGAAAGCCTCAGCAATATTCCTTAACTCAGAAACTCTCACAAAAGGAGGTGAGTACTGGGGAAAAGATTCTCTTCTGAAACTCTGGGTAAAATAAACCTAAAGTGAGAATGGAATCGACTATTGTTATAATGAAGGTACTAGTTTCGAGTTAACCCAAATCTGGCATAACTGCCTATGTGGGAAAACAGGAAAATGACAAAGAAAAACCCTAAATCTTTAAAAATATCCTTAAGGCTTGGGGTTTAAGGTTTTCTAGAGACATTCCCAGTTCACACCTCCTGTAATGTAATGATGTGGTTTATTCTCACCACCTCTCTTGCTTTCAGAAGAGCCCTAGAGCCTAAAGAGGGCCCCTCTCTTCTCACACGCAGCCTTACAATTCTTGATTAAACTGACCTGTGATTCAAAGAAAACTAATAACAGTTAAGATTTGAGAGCCACTGTTGGAAGGGAGACACTGTTTGAAGTGCGGGGGTTGGGGACTTAGTGCATTTCCATCCTATGCAGAAATTTAACCGCATGTGTCAGATCTTGTCTGAGCCATTCTCGGGGCACTTTTCTCGTTCATTCTTTGGAGTTTTCATAATGTATAGCTGTTTATCATCACAAAGATTATCTCAGCACCTTGGATAGGGCCAGCAGTTGCTGCAGTGTTTTGATCATGTCCTAAATGTATTTTTCCCTGGAATAAGTAAATGGCAGAGTAGTTGAGCTGAATGTCACAGAACAGCATCGCTCACTGCACAACATGAAGACTAGCTCTCCGGTGCCTGGAGCACGGAGGAGGCTGAGGCAAGCTGCGACATTGCTAGCTCTGCTCCCTAAAGCACCCGCCATTCAAATCGAAGCTATGTGTCAAAGTAAGTGATTACTTCAGTTCCTGTTTAAGTATTATATTTAGATTTATCCTTTTAAAAAATATTTTCTGAATATGGATATATTTTAAGACACATGTACCAAAGATGGTACACCCAGATTATCTCTGAGAGAGCTGGGGCTCCACTCCCTGTGAGCTCCGTGGTTCCACACAATCTGCACGTCTCTCCTGTCGCCATTGGGTTAGGAACCTTCACTGCCTTCTGATCACTCGCCAGAGGTCACACAGAGGATCTCACGGGTTCTCTCTGCCCTAATCATCACTGGTTGAGTGGTTACTGTCACTGCCTTCGCTGTCACTGTCGCTGTCACTGTCGCTGTCACTGTTGCCATTACCAGACTTGCTGTCACCATCACTGCTGTCAGAAGAGCTATCCTTGATGTCACCATCACTGCTGTCACCATCACTGCTGTCACTATTGCTGCTGTCACTACTGTCACTATCACTACTGTCACTGCTGTCACTGCTGTCACTGCTGTCACTACTGTCACTGCTATCACTACTGTCACTGCTGTCACTGCTGTCACTACTCTCCTTACTCTCACTGCTGTCGCTGCTGTCACTGTCACTACTGTCACTGCTGTCACTACTGTCGCTGCTGTCACTACTGTCGCTGCTGTCACTACTGTCACTGCTGTCACTACTGTCGCTGCTGTCACTACTATCACTGCTGTCACTACTGTCACTGCTGTTGCTGCTGTCACTACTGTCACTACTGTCGCTACTGTCCTTACTCTCACTGCTGTTGCTGCTGTCGCTGTCACTACTGTCGCTGCTGTCACTACTATCACTGCTGTCACTACTGTCACTGCTGTCACTGCTGTCACTACTGTCGCTACTGTCCTTACTCTCACTGCTGTTGCTGCTGTCACTGTCACTACTGTCGCTGCTGTCACTGCTGTCACTGCTGTCATTGTCACTACTGTCACTGCTGTCGCTGCTGTCACTACTGTTGCTACTGTCACTGCTATCACTGCTGTCACTGCTGTCGCTGCTGTCACTGCTATCACTGCTGTCACTGCTATCACTGCTGTCACTGCTGTCACTGCTGCTACTGCTGCTACTGCTGTCACTACTGTCACTGCTGTCACTACTGTCACTGCTACTGCTGCTGTCACTGCTATCACTGCTGTCACTACTGTCACTGCTGTCACTGCTACTGCTGCTGTCACTGCTATCACTGCTGTCACTGCTACTGCTGCTGTCACTGCTATCACTGCTGTCACTGCTACTGCTGCTGTCACTGCTATCACTGCTGTCACTGCTGCTACTGCTGTCACTGCTGTCACTGCTGCTACTGCTGCTACTGCTGTCACTGCTGTCACTGCTGTTGCTGCTGTCACTGCTGTCACTACTATTGCTACTGTCACTGCTGTTGCTGCTATCACTGCTATCACTGCTGTCACTGTCACTGCTGTCGCTACTGTCACTACTGTCACTGCTGTCACTGTCACTACTGTCACTGCTGTCTGATTTGCTCTCACTGTCACTGCTATTGTCATGGTCACTGCTGTCTGATTCATCCTTGTCCTCACTCTCACTGTCATCATCACTATTACTGTCACCGTCATCATCACCATTACTGTCACTGTCATCTGTATCAGATGAGTCATCACTGCTATCATCCTCTTGCGCGTGTGAGTCACTGTCATTGCCATTATCGCTTGATTCATCAGAGGTGTAAGAAGCGTCTCCGCGGCTGCCACTCTCATTGGCGCTTTCGGAGTTAGCGTCACTTCCGTTACTGCCGTCACTTCCGTTAGATTCATCGCTGCTGTTGGGATCATCTCCTTGCATGAACTCATCGTCGAAATCATAACTGTCATGCCCATCACTATTGCTGCTGCTGCCTATCCTGCTGTGTCCCACGTTACTGTGGGCGTCTGGTTTCTCAGCAGCTCCTTGGGGCTTGTCAGGCTCCCCTTGCTTTGGGCTATTCCTTTTGTCCGGCTCCATTTCATGGTGTCCGTTGTTTGCTTTGCTTCCACCAAGTTTCCCAGATTCTTTGGTAATAATACTTTTATTACCTGTGTTGAAACCTTCAGTTTCTATTCCCTGTGGAACAACATAAATAATAATGGATAATTAGTGAATATTTGCTGCAAAACATCATGGTCTGAGGAGAACAGGATTATGGGCTGTCAGTGCAGTGATTCATGCAAGCCTGTTGATCTAGTTCTTTAATGTGAATGCGTTCTGTATCAGGGTTTGAATCCTCCAATAAACCTCCCAGGTTTCTAACTCTTAAGGACTTGAACCAACAGGTGCGTGATAATGAAAGTGCCATGGTGAAGTTCATCATTCTGTGTAATGAATGTACTAAAATGTCTTTAAAAAAAAAACACTGTTTAATCGTTATCAGCATGACCTCTAGCATTCTAACTAATTTTACAGAAATTTGTTAACTTTTAAAAACTGTCCTATATCAGAGACATATCGGAGAGGTGGATCAGTGGTTAAGAGCACTGGCAGCTCTTCCAGAGGCCCTGAGTTCAACTCCCAGCAACCACATAGTAGCTCACAGTCATCTATAATGGGATATGACGCCCTCTACTGGCATGTGCTAAGACAGCTACAGTGTACTCATCTATACATAAAATAAATATTTTAAAAACTTTGTCCTATATCAAAATCCACAAGAATTCCAGCTTTTTCATTAAAATACTCAGTGTAGCTAAAATAGGGCCCAGATACTTAGCATGAGGTTTTTATGCTTGTTTTGGGGCTTTATCTCCTGTTTGTCTGGAGTTGTTGTTTAGTACAACCATCAGGAGAAGGGAGGGAAGAGAGTAAGTTGCCATCTAAAGGAATCAGTTTCAGACGTACCTGATCTTGGCTCTTCCCAGAAGGACATGCTTCTGCCTGGCTGGCGACCCCACCCTCTGCGTCTCTGTCATCTTTGGGACTGAGCTTCTGGTTGTCCTGCGTTGCTTGGGTACGGTCGCCTTCTTCAGTCCTGTTTTCCTCACTGCTGTTGTCTCCATCACGTCCATTTGGGGAGCCTTCTTGTTCTCCAGAGTCATCATCTTCGGTACTAACTGAGCTCTGACCTCTGTGGTCGCTGTTTCCCCCATGAGACTGGCCCTCCTGGCCCTTCGTGCCATCCCGGCTCTTCCCTCCATCTCCCGCTTCTGCACCCTCACCATCACCAGAGCCCGCGTCTTCATCCTCCGCTACCCCATTTCCGCTAGGACTCCCCTCAGCATTGTCGAAACCAGCATCTTCCCCGATGCTCGGGGTCACCTCAGCCCCCTGGTTCTCACCCCCCTCCCCTTCTCTCTGAGGGGTCGTTTCCTGGATAGCAACCCCACTCCCGTGTATTCCAGCCTCGTGGTTGGTGCTATTCTTGCTGCCAGCTTCTTGAGGCTCGTTTCCCTGGACAAGGGAAACATTCTGGCTCACATCACTAGCGCCGCCAGTTTTTGTATCCTGATCAGCCTGTCCGCGTACACTACTCTCTGCTTCCTCGGCGTTTTCAGAGATGCCTACTTGGCCCCTGACGTCATTTGCTGTGTTGTCCTCTCCTCTCGCATACACCCCTCCATGGCCACAGGTTTCTACGTCATCGGCAGTGTTCCCGGGTTTGCTTGTTAAAATGGGCTGAGTAGGAGAATCTTTCCCTCCTACATCTATCGACTCAGAGCCATTCCCGTCTCTTTTGTAACCATCCTCGGTTTGTACCTGCTTTCCTATCTCACTGCCATTCCGGGAGTCGTTACTGTCCCTAGTTGTGGTGTTGATAGGTAACTGGTTCTGAAAAAGAGACACAACTCAAAGTCAGTTGTGGCTATCATTTTCAAATAAGGCCAACTGAAAAAAAATGGGTGGAAATTTTTGAGAAAGCCATAGAGTGTAAAAGTGGCTTGGAAATAAACAACAAACAGAGCGTTCATATTTCTGTCTTTTACCTGCGCTGCGGTTCCTGGGTGCGCTAGAAGAGGTATATCCACAGATTTGTCAACAAAGTCTCTTTCCGATGGTACTAAATGAGGAACCTGCATAGGTTAAAACACAGATATTACAGGGGTCCTTGTTTTAGAAATAAGAAAAAAATGTAATATGAAGGTCAGATCACAGTCTGGCCATGAAAAGGAGCCTGTTACGGTGCTTATGCGGGGGTTGAGGCTGAGCAAATGCGGATTTTTATAATGTCGTCATCGATCAGCCTCAAACCCTAAAGCAATATGAGTACATGCTACTAGAGAATCAGCTCCATGTAATTGATACTTCTGAGCCTGCAAGGTTGAGCTTGGAGTCCTTACAAAACTTCTCAGCTGCAGGAACAACCCAGAATCTGGTTATGTGACGCCCTATGAAAATGGTAGATGTGGAGGCCAGCTGATGAAATTACAAAGGGATCAACTTTCTTAATGCTTCTGCATTTGGACTTGTTTTGATGCTCCAGACTTTCCACGGTGAACACACAAATTACACCCATGAAGCATATTGAAAAATCTGACTTTTAGCTCCTGTTCTTTCTTCAACTTTTCCCAGAGTATACACTGTGTTGGCATTACAGTGAAACCCACGTGGACTGAAGCGGACAGGCCTCAGGAGTTTGGGGCATGGAATTAATATGAATAAACTTTTGTTCAAAAGTGCATCATTCCCTCATTAGGATGTTCAACAGGAAGAGAGGGAGCCTGCGTCGGTTCATGTGTTTGCCTTTGACCGAGACCCCCATATGATACCACATAACAGCTTTAATACAAATCTAAGATTTCTATTAAGTGATTAGACTCAACTTCTCCGTAAAACCATAAGGAAATACGTATATTTCAACATTGGGTTGAAAGACACAGAAAAGTAGGAAGGCTTGATTAGGAAGATGTACTTACCGGAATGGCCCATGCGGTTGCCCAAATGCAAATATATATAATTATCTTCATTTTCATTATGAATAGTAATCAATGTCTGTTTAGAACAAAGAGCACCACAAAACGGGTCACAAAATGAAAGATGGAAGCCACAGTAGCCCAGTATTTTGGTCTTACATTGGCCCTTTTCTAGGACAAGGAGAAAGTACTAATGTGAGATTTCCCAGGGTCTCAAAATAAACCTGGTCTGTCGGGGCCTCAGAATGCTCAGTATTGTCATGACTTCTGGCTTTTTCTGCCTGTGGGAGCAAGAGCCATGAAGATACATGGCTCTGGCCCTATGCTGTTATCCATGAGGGTAACATCTCTCCTGGGTTAGCTTTAAGCAATGTTAACTAAGACCGGATTTAAATGATAAACCACTTACAACTCCCCACCTGGTCTATAGAATCGGGATTAAACACTGTAAGAGGAAGAAATCCTCCTCTTATAGTGTTTAAAGAAGAGGGAGTTTAGGATAAGAGAAAGAAGAACACGGGATTTGGTTTCAGATCCCTGAATTCAAATCCTTTCCCTGCAAGCTGCTCTCAGGCTTGGGCGCTTTCAATAGCTTTGTTGGGCTCTTGCTTCCTCAGTCTGGAATAATAACTCTGTAGCTCAGAATATCCCTGGGGTTGGCAGAAGAATCACCCCGGAGAAGCTTTCTAAAGGCATCTCTAGCTCTCCTCTCCACACAGCAGCAGCTTGTGTGTGCTCTGCTCTGCTCGCTGGCAGCACATCGAGGTGTTTGGAAGTTGCCTAGCTACCCCCATGTTCCTCCTCACTGCCATCAGCTCCTGGAGCCCAGACCAGCGTCTTAACTGTCAGTGTCTTCTGAACAGAGCAAGCGTCACCTTGAGGAGGCCGCTGCTGGACAAGCTCTCCTGGGTACAAAGGACACCCCACCCTTACCCGGGCACTTTGCCAGCTTGGGCTGAGTGAGGGGGCTTCAAGGCTGAAATCTTTCACCCCTTTGCAGTGCAAACTCGCAGAGTCAGATACATATTTTCTTCATACATTGGAATAGAGCCTGTGAAACTGTAAAAGTCTATGTGAACCAAAAATTCAGGTTCCTATTTTCTAAAAGTTAATTTATTTGTGTCGTGGTATTTTTCTATAGAAAGGATTGTTTTCTCCTATTTTATGACCTTCCACAAGATTTAATGATTACGATCTTGCATGCCATAAAATACCCTTGATTAAAATCCAAGGTTAATAGGGAAACAAAATAAAACATCAATGAAGGGGGCTGGAGAGATGGCTCAGCGGTTAAGAGCACTGGCTGCTCTTCCAGAGGTCCTGAGTTCAATCCCCAGCAAGCACATGGTGGCTCACAGCCATCTGTAATGAGATCCGACACCCTCTTCAGGCAGGTGGATGTATATGTAGCAGGGCACTCACATTAAATAAATATTTTTTTAAATTATATATATATTGTTTATTACTCAACAGAAGTGAGAACACAATTCCAGGATCCCTGTAAAAGATGCTTCACCCTTATAGCTGTCAAGAGAAAACTAAGAAAATCTGGGATCTCTTTGATTATTCTACAAACTGAAATGAGGTGCCTTGAGACAGAGCCCTAGGGCCAGGGGTCGGGTGAAGGCCATCTATCTACCAAGCCAAGCTTATACCGAGTTTGGCAAGTCCAAACCCAGTGACCCAGCATGACTTGGGGATCCCTGGTCCTGGAAAGGTACCTGCAATAAAGTGTGTGTGTGTGTGTGTGTGTGTGTGTGTGTGTGTGTGTAATTTCTAAACTGAAGTCTGACCATCTAAGACTTCCTGCCACCAACTACCCACACTCCATCCTACACACACATACATCCCCACTCTAGCACTGCCATGTGTGATACTTGGCACCTGTTGGCAAGGCAGGTCAACCATGTCAAAGACCCTGGTGGAAATGGCCAATGCACTCGAATTGAGGAGCCTCCTTTAAATTGTCCCATTTATTGTCCCACACTAAATGAGATGTGTGATTAGCAAGTTAGACAATATATCACTAAGAAGACAGGGAAATATAAGGCCTCACGCCTGAAGTAGACTTGTACCGCCGGAGCGATCCTCACAGCACTTCTGACAGCCTGCACCAGACCGTGTACGCCGACCAGACCATGCACGCCCTAGTCAGACCAAATCCCGGCATGGAGAGGAAAGCGGGTCGTGTTGTTCCAGCAATTCCCAAGCGATAGGTGCTGGGAAAGAAGGGAAGGCAGTGTTCTTGAAGAGTGTGGCCCCTGGTAAGGCAACTCAGAACCGCGCCTCTGAGAACCTTTGGGGAGCGCAAACTGGCGTGCGCGATTCTTGTTTTGTTTCTTTACAAAAAGGAGCACAAATTGTGAGAATAAAGAATGGGGGCGGATCTGGCTTCGGCTGCACAGGTAGCAGAGGATGGCCTTGTCAGGCCTCAATGGGAGGAGAGGTCCTTGGGCCTATGAAGGGGAATCGAGGGCGGGGAGGCGGGAGTTGGTGGGTGGGTGGAGAAACACCCTCATAGAAGCAGGGGGAGGGGGTTTCAGGGAAGGGGGGAAACCCGGTAAGGGGATAACACTTGAAATGCAGATAAACTTAAGGGCATATGGGACCCTTGGGGGTGGGGAACCAGAAAAAGGGAAATGAATTGTAAATATAGGATATATCCAATATAAAAAAAAAAAAGAAATTTCTGTTTCTGAAGGCAGAAATGCGCAAGTATGGCTATAGGTCTCAGGTACTCAAATACCAAACAAATTTTCAAATACTTATATACTTACTGAAAATAAAAATAAATGTGAACATTCTGGTAAGGTGCAGTATGTATATGTTCAAGTGATATGAAGTTGAAAATTGACGCAGGATTTTGAAAAGGTGTATTTTTCAAAATACAAAGGGGGATAATTATGGTATTTATTTGCTCATATAATTTTGCTCTTAATATACTATCATTGTACACTTAAAATTCTGAAAACTAGCCAACAAATCACGTTGTTTGAATGTGCATAGTGAGTAAATCTTGGAACTAGGAAATGCTGTATCTAATGAGTATAATGAATAAATGGTTTCTGTGTCCTAAAAAAAAAAAAAAAAAGAAAGAAAGAAAAAGAAATGTAGATAAACTTAAATAAATAATTTTTAAAAAGAAAGAACAGAGGCAGATCCGGGACGAGCTGGGGGGAAGGGCGGATACAATCAGAACATACCGAACAAATTTCTCAGAGAACGAATGAAAATATTTTAAAGATATTTAAAACACGAGTTACCTAATTTTTAAAATCAAAACCATTTAAAGTGACCTCATCATTGTCAAATATCCACCTCGATTTTTGCCAACTCGTGGCACTATGTCTTTGTTTTCCTAAGCCTATTATCATCAAGTTTGAAGCAGAAAAATTCAGCGTGACAGAAATCAGATCTGTGCGCGAATTCTACCTAAAACTGTTTGAGCATCTACTTTTAGAAATTTCACATCACACAACAGAAAAGTACGCTCTCCCCCAACCCTCAACCCTAAGTTGATTCTGACTCAAGATACTAAGTTTAAATGGAGATTCATTTACTAGGTCCAGTCAGTGAACATCTGAAGACTTAAGCAACCAGACACTGAGTCCTGGAAGGGACCACAGTCCTTCTCACCATAGAGCTTTAATTGTGAACACTAGGCAGACCTTGAAACCATGGAGAGCAGTGGTTAAATCAAACCCCCAAACCCAGCTTAACTCTCAGGAAGAGCTGTGGTTTGGACGCTGCGCCATCGTCTCTCTACGAGGAAGACAGTGTGTGATTCTTGTTTGTTAAGTTCTAATACTCCCAACATTCCAAGGATAAGGCTGAAAAATGCCTTTGACTGGGTTTAAAGCTCTTAAATGTATTCTCCTGAGTGAAAATAACAATAATAGAGCTATCGAGAATTATACACAGAACACTCCAGGTGCTGGTTTTTAAATTAATACAAGTAGAATGTTTGTTTCATCTTAGGTTTTTCTAATAGGCGATAGCATCTCAACAATATACTGGGGCAAAATCAGTTCTACTCCCCAGGGGTGCGTCATCTTATCAGATGGTCTTATCGGATAGCTTAGCGAGCCTTCCTGAATCACACATTATCTTTAATATATACTGTAGACCTGAAGAGTTAAAAGTCAGAAAACTTTAGCCCAAGTCACCCTCATCTCTGGGGCTGGAGGGTCTCTCAACAGAAGACACTTGGCTCCTGCCAAGAGGGATTCCATCTTACCTTCAACGCCTTCAAGGGGACTTTGAAAATCCAGATTTCCTTATATCTCTTGCCAGGCTGAGAGTGGCACACTGTCCTGGGCTTTTTGTGTGACAATTTTGTACCTGCTGAAATTTAAATTCGGTTTGATAATTTTCTCAACCAATCACTGTTTAGGATCCCTGATGTGGGAGTTTAAAGAGTCACTGTGCTGTAATAACGCCCCGCTCTCTCGCTCGCTGGTATGCTGGCTCACTGAGACATTTGGTTCCAAAAGGACTAGACTTACTTTCACTTAATTAAATAGCTCCTGGAAGACTGTTTTGCGTCTTAAATATAGATAATCAGTGTGATATATCTGAAAAGAGCCACTTAGACTCTGTCACCCTGCATTTCTCCTCTTGCTAAGGTAGGCAATCTAAGAAAACTCTAGGTTTCTCTAGTAAATACGACTGGCTATTTAAGACCCCTATCATTCCTGAGGTACATATTAAAGTTGATGCGCTATAATTCAAGCGGCTGTCCGCATGCAACAGTCTTGACATTGCCTAAGGGATCTTTAAAAGAATCTATAAACAGTAACTTCAGGAAACCTTTCTGATCTAATCTAAATACTGACATAAAGTTTTGCTTTGTTTTTTTAATCTATTAATTTAATACAAACTAAATTTTAGAAAACCTGTTTCAAAGTTGAAACATGGTGTAAGGTATCTATGCATAAGTATAGACATGCACACACACACACACACACACACACACACACACCAGGCACAGCTTTCAATCTTTGCTCCACTGTGTGTGTGAACTGTAGAGTGCAAAATAGAAAAACAGGTTGTGCTTCCAGAAAGGAAAAAGTGTGGGCCTGAACTCATCACTCCCTTGATAATCCCCGAACCAGTCCTCTAGCTTATGAGCTCCACATTAGGCAGTTGGAGTCTTCTGTGTACCAGCTAAGGGATGTGAAAGTGTTTCTAGGTCATACTACTGAAGAATGTAAAGCACATACAATCAGAAATATTACACAGTATCTTCAGAACTTTATACAAAGAGAAATAAACACATATTGATTATGTACATGGGGAAAGCCAGTGACTGGACAGGATCTGAGATGATAAGAAGGGAGTTTCCTTGAAGCCACATCTCCATAGTAAAACTTTACTTTTATTTACACCGTGTGGGTTCTTGGTTCTTTGAGCATCTTAAAGGGCCCAGTCACATTTAAGAATGCCGAGCTCACTGCCAGGAATAACACTTTCCTCATGTACACAGACCCCAGTGGAAGGTGATAACCAGAGTAATTTGCCTTCCTTTTCCTAACCTGGTTGTAATAGCAGATTTCAGCAGCTCTCTGGAGCTGATGGAGAATCAAGATCTTCCGTGTCTAAACAGCAGTGCTTGATGGCTGTATTAGCCCAGAACACTCCCCAATGGCACAAAGAAACATTTGCTAAGAGTATACAGGACTTTTACTAAGACAAACATTTAGGGTCAAAACTAAATCTGCTTAAACTTAATTTTTTTTGTTTTTTGAGATAGGGTCTCTTTGCATAGCCCTGCCTGTCCCAGAATTCACTATGTAGATCAGGCTGGCCTGGAACTCAACAGAGTTCTACCTGATTCTGCCTTCTCAGGGCTGAGATTGATTAATTTTCATAAATGTAAAAGAAGTTAAGTTTGTTTGTTGAGCAGAAGCCAACTCAATTATAAATCAATAGAAAGAAAAGTATTTGAAACTAGTGTTCTTCTAAATAACCAACGGGAAAAGAATTCACTAAAAGAAAGTCTCAAAATGTATCAAATTGATTAAAAATAAAAGCATTACATAGCAAATTTTGTGGGGTGTCAATAAAGTAGTAGCACTTAGCAAGACATTTCAAGTGATAAATGACTGTGCTTAAAAAGAGAAAAGTGGGGGTTAGAGAGATGGCTCAGTGGTTAAGAGCACTGGCTAACCTTCCAGAGGTCCTGAGTTCAGTTCCCAGCACCTCTGAGCTGTAAACCAGACCCAGTTATACGTCTTCCTTTATAAGAGTTGCGGCGGTCATGGTGCCTCTTCACAGCCAAAGAACTTTGACTTAGATACCTCCATTCACCTAAAGAAAGGACAAAAGGAAAAGCAAAAGAAAGGAGATAACAATGCCCTGAACTGGAATTAATCCAACAGGAAACCGTAAGCCAAAGGACAGTTTTTGAAAAGCTGAAGGAAATGGAGATGACTTCATGCAGACTCAGAGAAAGGAGAAGATTCGAATGAGCGACATCAAGAGGAGAGAAAAAAAGGTGAAAATTCTTTGTTTAGCTCTGTACCCCATTTTTTGATAGGGTTATTTGGTTCTTTGGGGTCTAACTTCTTGAGTTCTTTGTATATATTGGATATTAGCCCTCTGTTGGATGTGGGGTTGGTGAAGATCATTTCCAACTTTGTTGGTTGCCGTTTTGTCCTTCTGACGGTGTCCTTTGCCTTGCAGAAACTTTGTAATTTTATGGCCGAGAAACACCTTAAGAGATGTTCAACATCATTAGTCATCAGGGAAATGCAAATCAAAACAACCCTGAGATTCCACCTCACACCAGTCAGAATGGCTAAGATTAAAAACTCAAGAGACAACAAGTGCTGGCGAGGATGTGGAAAAAGAGGAACACTCCTCCACTGTTGGTGGGATTGCAAAATGGTAAAACCGCTCTGGAAATCAGTGTGGCGGTTCCTCAGAAAACTGGGCATGTCACTTCCAGAGGACCCTGGCATACCACTCCTGGGCATATACCCAGAGGATTCCCCTGCATACAATAAAGACACATGCTCCACTATGTTTATAGCAGCCTTGTTTATAATAGCCAGAAATTGGAAGGAGCCCAAATATCCCTCAAAGGAGGAATGGATACAGAAAATGTGGTATATTTATACAATGGAATACTACTCAGCAATTAAAAATAATGAATTCATGCAATTTGTAGGTAAATGGTTAGACCTGGAAAATATCATCCTGAGTGAGTCACACCCAGTCACAAAAAAATACACATGAAATGCAATCACTGATAAGTGGATATTAATGAGCCCAGAAGCCCTAAATACTCAAGGCACAATTAGCAAGTCAAATGATTCCCAAGAAGAAAGGAGAGGACCCTGGGCCTGGAAAGATTGGATCCAGTTTTGTAGAGAAACCGTGGGGGGAGGGGGAATGATTGGGGAATAGTTGGGGGGAGAGGAATTATGGGACATAGAGAGGGGAGGAACTGGGAAAGGGGAAAGCCTTTGGAATGTAAACATAGAATATAAAAAATAAAAATTAAATAAAAAAATTTAAAAAGAAATTAAAATGACAACAAATAAATTTGTGGAAGCACAAAAAAAAAGAGGAGAGAAACATAGGTATAAGCATCGTGGCAGAGCCCATAACGGATGGCTGTAGACACCTTCCTGCTAAAAAAAGGAACAGACTGATGCCTGAAACACCAAGCTCACTCAGGAAAAAAATGGGTGTTGTACACGGCCAATATCCGTGCAAGGACTTGAATTCAAAATCCCAAACCTTCTCACAGAGATGTAACCTCATGATGTAACCACAACACACTTCTGAAAATTCCAAACCCAGACTGACATAAAGAGTTCCTGGAGACAGAAAGGGAGAGAATACAGTCATTCCATGATGGCAGACCACAACATCACAGATCTACAACATTGCCAGAAAATACTCTTGACCAATGTCATCATAAATGTCAAATTTTAAACAAACTTTTAGTAAATTAATTCACAATGGGAAAATTAATTTATTCTGAACATGCAATACAAGCTTAACATTTAGAAAAAAGTAATGTAATTTGTGGTGAACTAAAAGATTATAATCAGTCAACAAACACAGAAAACAACAGGATCTAACCAGACCCAGGGCCAACTTTTCAAATAAATCAATAAAGCCAAGTGTGGTGATGCGTGCCTATAATCCCAACACAGGGTTGACTAAGCAGGAAGATTTTGAGTTCAAAGACCACCTGGGTTGTATATATCAAGATCCAGGTACAATCAAATAATACTACCTCACTAACAAACATCACCCTGCATGCTGAAGTGTGGGATGCCTTTCCCCAGGACAAGGGTATCTGTTATTGAATCTGAATAGTCAATATTATTCAATAATATTGAATAATGATTCTCTAGCTTCTGAGGCAAGAAAAAAAATAAAAATGATTCCTCTTGGAAAGACCAGAAAGCAGCCTTAGCTCTGAGGCAACACAGTAACTATGAGGAAAACCCAGGGGGGTCTACGAGAGCCCCTGTATAGTAACAATAATAACACGTTGCAGGGTGCAATTCTGTAGGAAAACAGTATTTTATTGCTATGTGCTAACAATGAGTAATCAAAAAATTAAATATTCTTTTATTTTGTCTTGCTTTTTTTGAGACAGGATTATTCTGTATATCCCAGGCCGTCCTGGAACTTGCTCAATAGACCAGGCAGGCCTCAAATTCAGAGAGATCCATCTGCCTCTGCTCCCTGGCTGTGGGGTGAAAGGAATGGGCCACCACTGCCTGGTTTTCAATACATTTTTAATTTCAATTAATAAAATATATAGTGAGAAAATTGAGAACTTAAATACTGAAAAACTACAAATGCTTCTGAGGTAAATTAAAGACTGCCTAAAAATGATAATGGGCTGCAAGACTTGATATTGTGAAGTCAAATTTACTCCCAAAATTTATCTCTTGATTCCATACAGTGGCGATTAAAATCTAGTAAGATATGAAAAAATGACTACAAACTTTTTTCTGTAATGTTTTTGTAATTCTTGCAATTTTAAAGAAATAACAAAGCAACTTTTCAGAAGAAGCTGGGGAGGGTATTTCATAGTTTGTTTGATTAAATGAAACTCACCCAATTAATTCCTTATTCAAAGCTCAATTATATCTGCAAAATTTACCATTTAATATGATATAATGTGGAAAGAATACATCATCATTTTTACAAGTGCCTCTCATACTTAAAAGAAGTGGGGTTATCCAAGGGTATGGGTCACCCAGATACCTTAAAAACTCCACCCCCTGCACCTTAGATATATAATAACAGAAAGATCAGTGGTTGTCTGGTGTCAAGTACAGTGAGGAGGAAAAGAATTGTAAGGACTACAGGAAGTGTTTTATCATTGTCTTCATTTTGCTGATGTGTGTGTGCATGTGTGTGTGTGTGTACATATGTGCATGTGTGCATGTATGTCTACATGTGTGTGCATTTGTGTATGTGTGTATATGTGGGGAAGGTATGTGTGTCTTGTGTTGTGACATATTAGCTTATTTTCTATGTTTATTTATCCTTCAATAAAGCTTCTGGAGGAAAATAATTACCCTATTTATCCAAGACTACCCCATTTAAATCCTGAAAATTGAGAAGTCAAAACTAAGGCTTTAAAAAGCATTGCTAGAGAGACATATAAATCAAAATTCAAAGTGGACTTTCCTCCATAGCATAGTGAACTTCATCCATCAGTTTGAAGGTTCCAATAGGAAAAAAAACGTCTGATGTGCCCTAGCCAGGAAGAATGCCTCATCAGACAGCCTGGCACTTCAAAATTCAGCATCAGCCCCTCGCTGGCTCTCTATCATTCATTTGCAGATTTACAGCTTTCCAGCCTCAGTGATGAAGGTCGGCAGTTCCTTAAGCAAGCCCATATACATGTGCGCGCGCATGTGCACACATGAACGCACACAACTTTCAAACACACACGAACACACACAAACACACAATGACACACACATTTACAAACTCACATACACACAGTCACACACATCATACATGCTCACACAAACTCACACCCACTCATATACACTCACACACATTCTCACACTCACACACATTCACATACTCATACACACATTCTCACACACATTTACATACTCATGTTCACATTCACACACACTCACACACTTACACACATGAAGCTGTGTTTCTCTGACGAACACAGATTCAGAAAATTTACAAACCAGTCTTGCTTTTTCCCTGAACTGTCTTAGGATCGCTGGCCAAGTGGCATCCTTGTTTTTTTAAAAAAAAAAAAAAAAGCCAAACTTGATGACTTATTTGATTTGACTGCATAAGTAAATTACAAACCATTGGTAAAAACATAACTGCAGAGCCTCTTAGCACACTCACTTACCCCGGCCTCTTCCCTCTCAAATCACACACATCAGAAAGATATTTTGTCATGAATAAACTGCCAGGAACAGGGACATTGTTTCTCCCCAATGTCAGAATTTATTGGATAAGTGAATTAACAAGCTATGTTGGTTCTGTGGCTTGAAATTCGCTGGGTAGTCTCAGTTTTCCCTTGACATCTGGAAAATCAAACAAAAGTTCTTTTATTCAAATAGTAACTGCTGATATTTATTCCCAGAGCATATATTATACATCTCTCAGAAAATCATCTACCATCTATCTATCTATTTATCTTTCATCTATCAAACACGTCTTCTACCCCTATGTATCTACCTATGTGTCCAATCAATGTTACAGAACGGTATTAAAATGATTTAAGGACCCCCTGCAGAGCTCAAAGGTCTCCAAAGAGGACTTTCTATAAGGCAGGAGCAGGAAGCAGATGTAGATGCAAGGGAAAATCGGCAAAAAGTTTGAAAGATTTGAATTAGCCCAGCTGGAGGTCTGCAGGATGCTGTGCTGCTGATTCAAACTACAAGGTCATCACTGAGCAGAGCTTCAGGGTCAAGCACAGCAGCCAGGCCAGGTGCAGGATGCCTGAGGCTGCAGTGGCAAAGAGAAAAGCTGGGACTGAAAATGGGTGGACTGATGGACAGCTATTCAAGTGGGTGGACTGGTGGACAGCTATTCAAATGGGTGGACTGATGGACAGCTATTCAAATGGGTGGACTGATGGACAGCTATTCAAATGGGTGGACTGGTGGACAGCTATTCAAATGGCCATATCATTAGTGGACACTGAGGCAAGCTGAAGTGTGCCCTTCCCCCAGCCTTGAGCAAGCTAAATAGACCGTAAGTGCTCACCACGGTTGGACCTTAACGACCCAAGTGGAGCCTTCTGCCTTGTCCCACCTGCAATTTCCTATGGGAGTGGACTACCCACTGAGTTTGCTTTGCGATACAGTCCAGCTGAAACAAAGGGTGGGTCTGTGGACTCTCCCTATATAAATGCAGTGCTAAGTATTAAACTTTGAGCCTTGATTAGAAACTTTGTCTTGGCTTCGTCCTCTCGCACTCCGTCCTTTTTCATTTCCAGCTCCCCTTTCAGGTATACCCATCTTGTCCATGGCCACTGGACAGCTACACTGAAGTCCTTGGAGCAGTTGCATGGTTCCTGTGTTGAGTCTCTTGAAGTATGCAACAGGTACTCAGATTACAGAGCAGTGGAGCCGTCTACACAGCAGTGTTAAGTATCCCCTCTTTATGGTGTCCAGGTAACAGTGCTGCACAGTTCCTAAATGTTAATAGTCTGAGGATGTTACTACCTTCCTAGTCTGAGGGTGTTGCACCCTTCAGTCTGTATGATCAGTAAGTTCTAGAGCCTGGTTTTCTTGCTATGATTTTAATGTGGCTGTGTCCTCACCTGTTCCCAATCTACTCTGATAAATTTATAGGACAAGACTGGTTTTACTTGTAGTAATAAGGGAATTGATCAGCGCGTTTCTCGTGGCTAGTGCTGGACACGCGATGTTCTTTACATGTCTAGCAAAGTGCAGCAGAGAATGCTGCTTCTGTATAATGCTCAGAATGGAGTCAAAAGCTGCTTATGACATGCAGCCTCTCTGGGCAGGGGATGCCTGGAAAATCAGCTTTGCTTGTACAAAGTAACTCAGAGTAGGGCTACAATAGACAGATCAGAATCAGCAGAGATGCTCAAGTCTTTAACAAACATGGCCAAAAGCTTTAACAGAAAAAAATTTAGGGAGAAAAAATATTTTTTCAGTGCCAAGTATATTGTTAGTGGATACCTGGCTTAGGAAAGGAGCGTCCATCTTGCAACAGTGAGTGTTACTGTTACCACCCTAGCTACTCCCCGTAGAGCTGTTTCAGCTTTTGAAGAATTTGTCTTTCACCTTCATGCTATAAACGCCCAAGACCATCGTGTGTTGGAAATAGCAGAGACAATGAGGCTCTGGTCAGTGCGTGCACTCTGAAGTCATTGAGCAAGCAAAGAGAAACAGTTAGGCAGAGCAAGAGAGCAGGCGATTCTAAGGACTGCGTCATGATGCCACATTGGAAGGGCCCTTGGAGATGTTGACGTCATACAGATTCCTGGTCAGTGTGGATGCTAATACTGAGAGCTGGTTTTCATTAGCGCATATTCAACAGACAAAAGAATTGGCTCTGACACTGTTCAAAGCATGTTATAGTGCAAATTAAACACACATGTGACTGTCATTGATTTTCTGAGTGAATTCTGAAAACCAAATAGATACAAGGAGAGCCAAATTATTAGGGAAATGGAGCTAAAGGAATAGTTACATAGCACAGTATTTATAATATGCATATATGTATGTATATGTGTTATATATGTGTGTATATTATATTATGTTATGTTATGTTATGTTATGTTATGTTATGTTATGTTATATTTATTATTTCACTTAACTGAAACTCAGGAAATATTTTTCTTTTACTTTAATGTCCATAGGCATAGGCAATTAGAAGCTGTCCACATTTAACTGGGCATTTGGTATTTTTATTTACTAAACACAGTGGGTGAGTCTGGGGTTCTGTCATCAGGTATGAGGCAGTTTTTAGGTGGTCAACTGGTGATTTTTTTTTTCTTTGTGGAAATGACAGCGACACATCTGAAGAGAGCCAATGGTCTTGCGCTTGGTATGAGCGTCGCTGGGCCTCATCGGAGCCTCTACTCTAGGTTACAGTGGAACTCTGCGAGCCTGGTTATACCACGCCTTGTAAATCAGTATTTAATCAGCAAATGCATGGCCAAAATGTATGCTAGACTCCATAAAGGACAAAGGTTAAGGTTAACTCCATCCTGTCTTTGCTCTTAAAGTCCTGTGACTCATCATCATTCCTTCATTGCACATACACAATCTGAATGGTTACATAGATCGAAGCCAGGGTCTTGCATATGCACTCCACCGTGGAGATGAATCCCCAGTTCCTCCATGCTATGTACTCATTACCTATTATTTGACAGACTTTACATAGTTTGCAGGATTTTTTCCCCTTTCATTAAGTGTCACTGTGCCTATTTGCTAAAAGTCACAAATCTTTCTGCTTTTATCCATGGCAACATCTCAGTCTCCAACATGTTCAGCAGGGAAGACATTAAAAGAAAATAATTTCATATTCTTGCTGACTTCCAGCTGGCATTAACAAGGCATGTGATCTAAACACAGGCATGAAATCGGGTCTGATGCAACAATTAGAAAATTTGTTTTTATTCTTTTTCCAAAACCAGGAAAATAGATTTTATCATCAGCCTCACACATAAAAGGAACAATGGTAATACATAATGAATTTTAAACAAAGAAAGTGATTTATAAAACCAGAATAAATATAGAAACATTACAGCAGTGTCTTTCCAATTTTCTTTTTTAAATAAATCATAAACCCAAGGAGGCTAGGGACTTACCTCAGTTGATACAGTACTTTCCCAGCATGCACCAGAATCATAAGCCACAATAAGAAATGAGTTTTAGGGCTGGAGAGATGGCTCAGCGGTTAAGAGCACCAACTGCTCTTCTGAAGGTCCTGAGTTCAAATCCCAGTGACCACATAGTGGCTCACGATCATCCATAACAAGATCTGTCCCTTCTCCTCTGAAGACAGCTACAGTATACTTACGTATAATAAATAAATAAAACTTAAAAAAAGAAATGCTTTTTATATGCCTGTCTGATACTACATGTATGTGGACATGTCATATGCACATTTATATTCCCATTATCAAAGGTGCTATGTTCTGAATACTTGGTATATTTTTAGTGGCAATTTAGAGTACATGCCATGGTTTACCATTGACGGAGAATGTGCTTACACACAAAGCAGCCAGACATTGGGCTCCCCAACACCAATGGTCCTCAAGGAGGAAAACCTCAGCCTTCTTTCAGATCTCCTGCATGAATACTTACTATCTTACCTAACACAGCTGCTTCTCCATGGAACTCACAACAACACTAAGTAGTACTTCAGCTTTGTGGTTGGGGCCCACTGTCCCTGTGTTATATCTACTTAGTGTCACTTTTTAAGTGTGTGGGTCGGTGGGTGTGGAGGTTTGAACTTCTCTGGTGAGTTGACTATCTTAACAGGGCCCACGCATAGAGCTGGAGTATCAGCCACTGACTCAAAAACATAGGAAGTCCATGCTGTGATTACAGAGAAATGTGTGTATTAGGTAAAACCCATTCAGGCTTGAGTGAGTTATGGAATTGTTGGTTCGTTCAGTGTTAATGGCTCAAGGGTGCAGAATAAACAGAAATGCACATAAGCGTTATTTTGATTGGTTAATGAAGATCATCAAAGCAAAAACTAACAGGAACTTGACTGTATTTCCTCTCGGTGCAATGATTGAGTGTCCAATGAGCTTTACAGAACACCGTTATTCCGATAGCAAAAACAAACTCTAGGTTTTTGTACACCAGCAATGATACTCGTGAGATGCAAGAGCCTTGACTTTGGCAATGCCTACTTCATCTGCTGGATTCTGGTCATAACAGTTTCCCCTCCTAACACTGGTCTCTGGTCCATGAATAGGTTGTATCAGGCAGTTGGGAAACACTGGAATAATCTACTCCACTATACATAGAAAATCAGGCATTCTCATTTCTCATGGTGAAAATAAAAAGAAAGTCAGAGCTAGATGTTCATGGGAGGGGAGGGAGGACAGCCTAATTGTTACCATCTGATGAAAGGACAACTACAAATTCTTCTGGTTTTCATTATCTTCCAACCTGGTTTTTCTCCTTGAATGCATAAAGCTTGTGCATATGTGAATCGTTTCATGGACATCATTTCTTTTCCTAACATTTGAGAGACTTCAGATCCCAGAAATTGAAACTTGATTTGTGATTGAGCTTGAAGCAATAAAGACAGAAACCATTTTTAGATTTAGAAAAGAAGGGGGAAGGTAGTTATTCCTTACATGTTAAATAAAACAGATTTTTAAAACTTGTCACGAGAGCTCTGATTCAGAAGTTCTCCTTGGCTATTTGTTTAAAGAGGCAATGGCCTGGTTGCCCAGATTCCATCCTGTTACATCGTTGGCTACAGGTGGGTTGAAGTAACAGTTCTTGTCTTCTACTACAGCAAATGAGAAATCCCTGTCACAATCGTAACATTGTATTTATGGACATAGGATAGACTTTGTAACCAAAATAAATAACCCTTCAGTTTTCAGTTTCCTGTTGCTCCTGTTACAATTCAATGCTCATCAAGTAGGGCCCCTCTAGGCAGTGGCTCAAACACCAGGCTGTCTCCACCTGGTTTCACAATCTTCCAGCTTCACAGCTACCTGGCTTCATCTGTCTAGAAGATAGAAGAAGACAGGGTTCATGAAAGACTGTAGTAAGAACTCTAGCAATCATTCTAGAAGGGCTTTTGTTACATCCCATTGATTTGAACCAAGTCACGTGTCAACCCCACACCAGAGGATGTAAAGAAACATGAGGGAGCCCTCAAGTGACACCACATCTTGCCCTGAACACATTATGTCCAAGCCTATATGGTCATCAGCACACATAGTCAAAGAACTTATATTTGGTTGCATCGGTGTGGCCAAGAATATCTTTTAATCACTTTCTAACCCTGACTGATTCTTCAGCTAAGGTTATTACACTGTTGTTTTTTTTTTCAAGACAGAGTTTTCATTATATATCCTAGGCTGGTCCAGAAATCAATACACATCCCAGGCTGGTATCATCCATTACCCTCCTGCTCCTGTCTCCTGAGTATGAACATTGTATCTGTGGGCTACTTTTTCATATACCTTATAATTCTTTCAGGTAGCACTTTTTTGTAACATAATTTACTTTATTCAAACCACTAAATACAAATGTGTTCAGGGCAAGGTGTGGTGTCAAGCACCTGCAATATCAGCACTCAGGAGGTTGAAGGAGGAAGGTCATGAGTTCAAGACTAGTCTGTTAAACACATTTATCCTGATGCCCAGGAAATTTCGCTTTAAATGCTTCCTGGGTGGTTTGTGTGTGCATTAATTTTAAGATCCAGTACCCAAGTGAAATGAAACACTTTCTATCTGGAATCTGAGTCCTCTGTTATTGCAGAATAAGTTCAGATCTGAAACCTAAACTCAATCATCTTTTGCAAGGAAAAAAGCAAAGATTCTACAATTTAAAGTTGTTATAATGTGAGCTACGACAGAGGATGACAGCACCAAGACAATCGAATCCCAAAACAGAAGGAAGCAGGGCAGCTGTGACTTAGACACTGAAACTTGTGTGTGTATATGTGTCTCTCTGTCTGTGTGATTGTGTCTGTATAGTGTGTGAATGTATGTACAAGTGTGTATCTTTGTGGTATATGTGTGTGAGTCTGTGTATGACTGTGTATGTGTAATTGTGTTTGTGTAATGTAAGTATGTGCAAGTATGTGGTGTGTTTGTAAGTGTATGTGAGTGTATGTAAGTGTGTATGTCTGTTTAAGTGTGAGTGTCTTATGTTTGTGTGTGAAAGATTGTGTGTGTGTGTAAGTATGTGTGTCTGTGGTTGTTACTGTGTGATTGTTTATGCAAGTATGTGTGTATGTGTGTGTGAGTCTGTATGTGACTGTGTGTAAGTGTGTGTGAGTGTTTGTGTAATGTGTATGTATGAGTGTGTGATGTGTATAAGTGTATGTGAGTGTGTGTAAGTGTGTATGTGTGTGAGTGTCTGTGTTTGTGTAGTGTGTGAGTGTATGTGTATGGTGTGTGTATGAGTGTGTGTAAATGTGTATAAGTGTGTGTGTATGTGTAGTATTTGTATGAGTGTGTAGGTAAGTGTATGTGAGTGTGTGTGTCAGTCTGTGAACTTCATCTCTACCACTTCCTTTCTTTTCCTGTTCTCTAATTCTCACACCCTTATAAGAACCTACTAAATAAAAGACACCTGCAAGCCAGCCAGGGTAAATGCTATCAACAGCATTGTCAGGGCTGCCTGGAGGATACACTAAGAGGATGCATGTGACACTGTTAACCTAAAGGACTAAACCAGTGCCAACAGCTAGTGAAAGCTAACATCACCACTAACAGACCCATGGGACTTCTGAGCTCAGGAAGTAATGGCACTGTGGGCTAGGAACTTGAAGTACTTATATACCACTGCCCAAGGAAGACTGTGGATGGGTGACACAGATGGTCGCTATGGGGATGTCATGACATCCACCAGGAAATGAGTTAGAAATGGCAGCCCACCCAGGCTCGTTCTGTCTGGTGGAGCACTGCCAGAGTAAATGATACAGAGCCCAACTCCACCACGTCTCCCACACAATGCACCCACTCAGAGTTTTTAAGCCAAATGCAAATCAGTGGACCACTCGTCTGCATTTGCCTCTTATAGGCACAGCCTTGGGGTCTTGTCAGACAGCAAACCACCTATCAGTTCAGAAAATGACAGGCTTCGATTTGACAGGCAGGCTTCCATCTAACAGATCTATCCCCCACTCCTGGGGATGCGGTCAGGAAGAAGGATGGGGACAGAGAGGGAAGAGGACCTTGAATGACTTAAGACCGTGGTAGAAATCAGGTCACAGACTTCTGTTTGAGCCATTATAAATTTAAATAAGCAGAGCTAACCAGGACAAAGTCTCCTTGGATTTGGCATGCTGAGGTCTTGGCAGAACAAGGAGGAGGACTTTTGGACAGCAATGAAAAGACAGTTCCCTCCACAGTGAGCCAGAAGCAGCAAAAAGAGGGGAACATAACATCCGGAGCTTTTCAAACTGAGTCACAAGCCATGAATAAGCTATAAAATCAATCTTAGTAGATTTTTAAGAATATAATGGAGGGAGAAGGAGGGATGTCCCTAAGAAGGAGAGAGTATATAGTTATGGATTGATTAGAGCGAGGGCCTGGAACAGGAGGATCAAACAAGGAGGAAGAGGGAAAAAGAAAATAGGGGAGAGGATACAGAGTGGGTGAGCCAAAACCGGCAGCCATTTTGAGGGTCATTTAGAAATCTAATACAGCAGAAGCGTCCCAAAATACACATACATGAGGCTTACTAAGTGAAATTATCAAGTAACAGGGGAAACAGAGACCCACCTGGACATCGCTCATCACCAAATGAAGCTCCTAGTACAGGGACTGGATTAAATCCAATCAAGTTGTTCACCAAAAGGGTTCCATGGGAAACCTCAAACCACCCGGGCTATTTCCAAGGCGATTGGCTGCTCTCCACAAACTGATAAGGCCCTATTACTGAAGCAACACTCACATAACTCATGGGACATACAGCAGTCAAGCTGGCGCCTAATTAGAGCCTTCCTCCCTTCAAACTGGTACTCATGGTACTGAGGGTACTCTACACACCACGAAGGACAAAGGCAAACACCACGCCAGCTACACAAACCCTTTGTCTGCAATGGCGTTCTGCCTGCAGGAGGTGCTGGCGCAATGGAGGAGCAAAGCTTGTGGGACCGACCAACTGAAATCTGATTTGACTTAAGGTGCACCCCACAAGATAAAGCCCATGACAGTTCTGCTCTTGGGTAACCAAGAGCCTGAGATTAGATAGCCTAGGGACCTAGGGGAAACCAACTACTACTGTTTCACTGAAGGAACATAGCAGTAAAATGCCCCTTAAGAACATTCTGTTATACTTACATATGGGGCAGTGGACTGTACCACCAGATTCAAGAACTTAGGTAAGGTGGTAGCAAAAGTTCAGAATCCCAAACTTTTTTTTTTTTTTTTGGATTTTTGGATTTGGTTTTTTTGAGACAGGGTTTCTCTGTGTATCCCTGGCTGTCCTGGAACTCACTCTGTAGACCAGGCTGGCCTCGAACTCAGAAATCTGACTGCCTCTGCCTCCCAGAGTGCTGGGATTACAGGCGTGTGCCACCACCACCCAGCTAGAACCCCAAACTCTTAATTGAGAACAGCAGGAGTCCAATAGCTTCCCACCAGATTCTTGTCCTGGAGCATGTGACCACAACACTCCACTAAGAGAACTATGGTGATGGTCACTCTCGCATGGAGATAACTTAGAGATAACTACTGAGGTAGCTAGATGGGCCCTGCGGGTTTAGCCAGTATCCGTCCCTTCCTGGACATTCCTTTGTGCAAGAGATATTTAATCTCTGGTCCACCCTGAGTAACTTCTATGCATCTTCTCCATCATGAACAAACAGTTTGGACATGCAAGAACTGCCTCTTTCTATTTCTCTCTCCCTCTCCCTCTCCCTCTCCCTCTCCCTCTCCCTCTCCCTCTCCCTCTCCCTCTCCCTCTCCCTCTCCCTCTCCCTCTCCCTCTCCCTCTCCCTCTCCCTCTCCCTCTCCTTCTCTCTCTTCCAGGGAAGTCTAAGTCTCCTGCAGAAGGCCTCTCCTCATTGCTGACACTCACCCTGAAGTAAGCTGGAATCCCACTGCCCGGGCTCATCTCCGGCCCGGAGCCCACCCTGTTCTCAACTCTTCCTGGTTCCCAGTGGAGTCTGGGTGCCCAGGAGTTTTAGAACCAGACTCCATCCAAGCACTGAAGTTTCTCAGCAGGAGAAACATGGGCCTGGGCCCCTATCTTAGGCTGCGTTTTGTCTCCCCTTAGCTGCGTCCCAAGAGCCTGGCATCCCAACAGTGAGAATGGGATATAGCCCTGCCCCCTCTGTGTTTTGCCCGAGTGAGCTGTCTCCTGACACCCCATAGTGAGTCAGAAACACAGAACCACACTTACAGATTAGTGCATTGTCCGGCCATCATAACAGAAGCTGGAGCAGATGGGCAAAAAATATACAGCCAAACAACATGCAGAGAATGAGAGACCTTGGAACACTCAGTCCTAAACGGGATGTCTCCATTTAAAGTCTGCTCTCAGGGCTCGTGGAGCTCTGCAGCAGATGGGGTGGAAAGACAAACGGAACGGAGGACACCGAGGAAACAGGGCGGTCTAAACACAGCCTGCCATACGTGTGAACTCACAGACGCCATGGCAGCATGCGCAGGGCCTGCGTGAATCTCTACCAAATGGGATCTGTCTTAGTTTGGGTCTCCCTTACTGTAAAGAGACACCAACACAACTCTTATAAGGGACAGCATTTAATTGGGACTGGCTTACCGTTTTAGGGGTTCAGTCCATTACCATCACGGCAGGAAGCCTTTTAGCAGCCATGGGGCTGGGGAAGGCACTCAGAGTTCTGCATCTTGATCTGACTGCGGCCTGGAGGGACTGTTCCCAGGCAGCTCTCAGAGGAGGGTCTCAAAGCCCACCGCCAAAGTGACACCCTTCCTCCAACAAGGCCATGCCTACTCCAACGAGGCCTTACTTCCTAATGGCGTTACTCCCTGTGACACACATATTCCAAACACCACAGGGTCCTAGAGCTGAGAGGAGTGGGCACATGCCCCTAATCCTGACCCGGAAGTTATCGCCAATAGAGAGCCACTTGCAAACAAAAAATTAGTTTTTCCAAGGAAGTCTCACTGGGGAAACAATCTACTCTATATGTGTCTATATGGGTTTCTCACACTTTTTCTTTGGCTCTTTTTCTTCTGTTTAGTCATGCTACAATCTGGTTTTGTTGTATCGTATTTTTTTTTATTATTCCTTAGATGCCTGTTTGTTTTCTAATGAGATACCTAAAGGTTGTGGATCCGGAGGGGAGAAAAGGGGAAGAGAGATGGGAAAGTCCTGGAAAGAGCTGGAAGAGGGACACTGTAATCAGAATACGTTGCATGAAAAATCCATTTGTAATAAAATAAAAATTGAGAGAATAAAATAGACTAAAGAATATAGCAGAGCATCATACACACTAAGGGCATTTTCAAAGGCTTAATTAAATCTATGTGTGCTTGGGGATTGAGGTATAATACTAACTCGGAATAAAGGACAGTAGTGGGGATGTCCTGAAGGCTGGAACAGCACAGAGGGCGTTGGTTCCGACATCATCACTGGTTAACCTTGAGCTTTGATATGAGCTTGAATTTCTCCAATAACTACAAGAATCCTGAACAAGGAAAACATATTGTGGCTGCAAACCCCTCCAGCAGTGACTGTCACGGGATAGTCAACGCACATGCGAAGGTTTCCTCCTTTACTCTATTTAAGATGGTGATGATGATGAGTATGTGTGTGTGGTGTGGGGGGGGGAGAGAGAGGGAGAAAGAGGGAAAGAGAGAGAGAGCTTATATGTAGCCAAATATACACATATAACACACACACACACACACACACACAAACACACACATTTATTCCTTGGTCTTGTATGCCATCTCCATTTTAAAATAAAAGGTTTGAACCATATAGCCCAGAAATTACCTTCTCTGTTATCCTCTGGTTTAATTAAATGACTACCCTAGGAACACTTAAGAAGGATCCTAATTCAACTGCACCGCAAGTTCCAAGTGACAGATTTCACTGGCCACTGTGAGGTTGCAGGGACAGAGTCAGTTCAAGCAATGAGCACTTTGTGTGGTGATCACACTATAACTATGCAGTAATAAATGGAAACAAGGCGCAATGTTACAGGGGCAGATTTAGCCTGTAAAAATGCTCTCGACATCAGACATCCAAAACGCCATGCTGCATCAGGTTCTCTTGCATAACCAGCCAAAGCTGCCCCACCCCCACCCCGTCAAATGTGTATTTAACAATACAGAACGTTATTGGAACACCAGGTAGCTTTTGTTTCATGTTTGTGTTTATGAAAATGGCATAATAAAATCCAACAGCAGCATTTCACAAGAAGCTCAGGAACACTTTTAGAACAATAAAAATTTACAACTCTCTGGGTTACCTTACACAGAACACAGCTTCTTTGTCACTACGATTTCTGTATTAGCTACCCAAGAACAAGTTAAAATAAAAATTAATTGAATGTAAAAATGAGACTGAGCTGAAGTGGAATGACGCTAACGTTGAGAGGTCCTTTTCTTTTCATAAGAAAAGGCGGCTGTCCCCTGAGAGGCAGGCACACATTTCCCGCAGGGACAGCTAACACAGAACACACAGCTGTCTAAAACCCTAAACAATGAGGAAGAAGAATCATTAAAAAGTTCCCTCTTTTTCTCTTTTAACTTACTCAACATCAGCAAAACAGTTGCAGTAAGCCAGGCAACGAGGACTGCAACTGAATTAGGTCATTGTGCAAAGGGGTGACAGTATCTGATGGTGACCGCTGCACAGGGGAAAGGCAAAGCTTGTCGACATCACACATCTCAGAAGTCTTTTCCACATCTGACGTCATTGCTGACTCACCCCTCCTCACGGCTCCTGTGGAAGCCCTTGCCTCACTGATCCCCAGGGCCCGAATTTGGAAGGAGACCTTTCACATAGATGATTAAGTTTAAATGGAATTGGGAGGGGAGGGCATGGTCCAGTGTGACTGCCATCCTTGTGAGAAGAGCAGGTTATGGCAAACAGCAGGACAACGGGACAAAGGGAGAGAGGGACAGAGGGACAGAGGGACAGAGGGCAGAAGACCATAAGACAACAACCAGAGGAAGCACCTGTGAGCCGGGAAGAGGGCTCAGAAGCATGCCCACACCCTAACCATGGATTTCAGAGAAGTTTCGATGTAACCACCTAGTCTGTGGTATTACTCTATAGCAGCCATGTCAGAGGAGCTCATCGGCAGTCTGAGAACTTTACATGATATCTCCAACAGCAAGCCATCTCCGTTATCAGCCGTCAGAAGCAAATGTCAATCATCAGTGCTGAACCAAAGACCAAACAGACACTCTGTTCTTAGCCTAAGTCAAAGACTACCGATTTAATAAATGCGAAGTAAGAGTCATTGTACATAGAAATTGCTTAGAAAATATTATTTTATGCTTTTATACTTGAGGGATTTTTTTAGTTCCTTTTTTATTTTTTGTTTTCAATTTTTCTATTATCGTTTTTGACATTTTTCGTTGAAAAAATCTCATGCAATATATTACAGATTTTTAGAAGTAGAATTTCAAAAACTCAGTTTCTCCTCCCCAAACTTTATCCCCATTCTTCACCCACACAACTCCACACCCTTTCTTTCTTCAGAAAGCAAACAGGCCAAAAAAAAAAAAAAATGAGGACAAAGACTGAGATAAAGACTGAGGAGGAGGAGGAGGAGGAGGAGGAGGAGGAGGAGGGAGAAGAAGAGAAGGGCAGGAGGAGAAGGAAGAGGAGGGGGAAGAAGAGGAGGGGAGGAGAAGAAGAATTAAAGAAACACACAAAAAAATACCCATAAAACTCAAGAGCAGAAGTTATAATATCAGAAACCATTGTACACGGGCAAAAGACCAGTAGGACAAAAAATGCCCAGACAAGACAAAATGAGATAAAACATCCACAAAAGTACCTGGAGTTCGCTTCGTGTTGGCTGCCTTCTGCTGGCATGGGGCCGTCCCTTCAGTGTGGTTAATATACCCAGTGAGACCCCACTGGGGACCACTAACTCTTCTTTACAATTGGATGTCAGCTGGGGATAGCTTCGTTTTTAGGGATGGGAGCCCAGGCCCACTTCCCCTCTCAGCACTGGGACGCCAGCTAACGTGGGCCTGTGCAGGCTCTGTGCATGCTTCCTTCCAGTCTCTGAGCTCATGTGTGTGTCCGTCTCACTGTGTCTAGAAGACACTGTTTCCCCGGGTCCATTCCTCCCTTTGGCTCTTACAGATGCTTTGCCTCCTCTTCTGCAATCATGGCTTGACAAAGACATCCTATGTAAACTTGAATGTCCCAAAGTCTCTCACTCTTCGCCCATTGTCCAGTTGTGGGTTTCTGTGTTATCCCCACGTACTTCAAAAGGAAGCTTCTTGGAGGACGGCTGAGTAAGGCACTGATCTATGGGTATAGCAGAATGTCATTAGGAGTCATTTTATTGATCTGCTACTTTGACAGAATGATAGTAGTCCTGTAACACCGGGTATTCTGATTTCAAGTGTCTATGTGGGAGCAGGGCACTCATCCCATTGCAAAGTTTCATGGTCCATGCTGAGAGCCATCACCTATGAGGTCAGAGATGCTGATATGGGACCGCATGCATTCCAAGGTTAGATCACCACTCACAGTGAAGCAAATTGATTAAGTGAACCAGGGTGGCACTGTTTTAATTGAACAGGCTAGGTTAGTATGCATCCCTGGGTATCCCTGGGCATCCTGTAGTCATGAGCAGCTTCCAAGTGTCAATGGTGAGGACACCAGGCAAACCATTCTGAGTGGAAGGAGAATGAATAGTGTTTCTTGTGAATGGACTCCTCTCCGGTGCCCTTAAGGTTGTTATGGGACTTGAAGAGAAAATGTCCCCATAGACAAGTTGTATGCTTCAAGAGTGCCGCCCCTCCCCATCTCAAGAGATGATGTTGGGGTAAGGGTCAAATCCTGGAAATACCAAAATAGTTATAGAGAGAGGAGGGGAAACTTAAGATTTTTTAAAAAAATACATTGTTTCGCTGGAAATAGCTGAGAACTGAGTTCACAAAAGTTTGAAGCTTTTAGAAGGAACTGTCACAAGGACAACAGTGTTGGGGGCCCAAATTCTTCCTTCCCAGAACAAACACTTGAGTTCCGCTGTCTGGTAACTCCTCCAACAGTGCATGAGTCGCTGCTGGGAGGGCTTTGCTCCCTGGATCTTCTGAAAACATTAATGATGGACCAAGAAGAGTGTCTGTACTCTCTGGGGAGATGGGAGCCAGTTCTGCTCTCGTTGTTATGTTATCATTTGTGTGAGGTTCAGACACCGTTCTGTTGAAGGTTCTGATGTTTATTTACTGAAGCCACTTTTATCAACAGATTAAAGCTATGGTCTTAAGCCATGGTCGTAGGCATGCATAAGGCTGCCTGGATGATAGTCCAGCCGTGTGCTTACCAGTGCCATGACCCTGTGCCTCAGCTCCTCTATTTGTATGTGATGATACGTAAATAAACAATTACAAACATTATAAATGAGGCATATACAAGAATTGCCATAGAAGCATTCTTTCTTGAAATAGCATCATAGCTCTGAGCACACCTCATCGCTGAGGAGATGGCTCATCAGTTACAAGTGCTCGCTGCTGTTACAGGACCTGAGATGGAGACATCCCAGGACTCTCCAGTGGCTCTTGGGAATCTGGACTTGAGGACTCATCTTTTTATCTACCATCACGTGACCTCTCAGCATACGTCCGAGTCCTCTCCTCTTCAATATTCAAAGTGTTTCAGTGCTTCTCTAGATATTGGGGCAACTGTGTCTGCAAAGGTATCATCTCTGAAGATCACATTCTAAGGTTCTGGGACACAGTAACTGAGGTAAGAGCAGAGCACTGGAATAAAAAGAAAATGCTTCCACTGTCAGGAAAAGAGATATATTAGAAACAAGTTAGAGAGCAATCAGAAGGAAGGAGGCGTTGGCCATGCAGGTCAACAGCCATCGGAAGCATCAAAACACTGGGGTGCCAAACAACCAGCTAGACAAAATGGCTTCAAAGCTGACATCAGTCAGCCTTTGCCCTCAGGCTCCTGGCTGGCACACAGTCAAGGCTATAGAGTAGCCATGGCCAGGAGGAAGAAATGTCTGAAGCACAGGCTCCCATTCACCCGGGCTGACTTAAGGACCCTGCCGGAGACAGCCTTGCGGATGAAGGGGGCTGACTTTGAAAACTTTGCTCAGTAATCACCTTCTCTTCCCTCTCTGTTCCTCATGTGACATTAATTTATCAAAACCACTAAAAATTACTTGGATGAGCTCTAACTTGAGGTTTTTAATGGCCACCTAATGCCCCATGGCTTTGGCTCCTTTCACATTTTAGCAAGATTCCTTTTGTCATGAGAAGACGGGAGGAGATGCCAAGAGAAACAGCCAGAAATGACACCTGAGAAGACCCCGCCCCACCTGCCCGCCCCCACTTCCTCTCCTCCCGCTCTGCTTACACATCGGAATTTAACACATCGGAGAAGAGTTGAGTTTCTGCAACCAGTACATTTATTTCTAGATACTGAGTTATGGCTTTAGAAATCTATTCCTGGCTAGAAGCTAACAGCAGACTCTCTCTGAAGAACTTTGCAGGGGGGAATTGGCGGTAAGTAGCTCCAAAGAGCTGAAGAAACACTCCCAGGGTCAGAGGACAGTCAATAGAGGAGTCCAACAACC
Source organism: Apodemus agrarius (assembly GCA_964023405.1). Lineage (NCBI taxonomy): Eukaryota > Metazoa > Chordata > Mammalia > Rodentia > Muridae > Apodemus > Apodemus agrarius. Next base: position 5,368,775 of record OZ030016.1, read on the forward strand.
TCATGTACAGGCTGATTCAGTAGGGCACCATCACGGTGCATGCACAGGTCTCTCCTGACCCTGAGCTTCCGGGGGATTTATGGAGGGCAGTGGAAGTGCTCAAAGGAATGAATTCTGTTGACCTTGACATTGTCCCAAACTAGCAGTATCTGCTCCCGGATGTCCTTATTGGGCATCTGTTTCCTGTTGTCCCTTGAACAAAGTCAGCTGGAACACACTAGGGCAAGTAGTACTTGGCATTTCCTGAAAGAAGACCACAGGTCAACGCTGTAATTACTCAGAGGCCCTGCCTAAACACCACAGAGGCTCAGCCCCAGGGAAAGGAGACTATTCTGCTCAGGGTAAAGAGGCTGGCTGGGAAACAGAAGGGGTTCACACTGCTTGTCTAAGAACACAGATTCCATCAGAAGTGTGTTTGCAAAAGGAAAGTGTCTACACAGAATGACTGACGAACCCCAAAACACATTCAGTGGCTCAGAATATCGGAATAGAGTGGAGTCTCTGGGAAGCAGGAAGCGGCGTATTTAGAAAGTGGTGCATTCGCCACTCATCCAGAGCTCGGATAAACTATGTAGTTCCATGGATGACTTCTTTTTCCTACCAGAGCCCAGGTAAAATAATAACGATGATAACAATAATATGCTTAGGCGAGCACATAGCTGTATGTCCTGCATGGCCCAGGATGTCCAAGGTCCCCAGCATGGAGAAAAGAGTCCCTACTGCTGCTTCTACGTGACTTCTAAGACAAACCCAGTACTTCTGTTCCCTTGCAGTGGAGCAAGCTATATGCTAGCATTGCAATCTCATAACAAAGAAACCCATCCTGATACCATGTCTACACTATGTGACTAAGCCAGTGGTGACAGAACCCTATAATCTCAGCACTTGGAAAGTGAGACAAGAGGATTATGGATTTAAGGTCAGCCTGGGTTACATACTAAGATTCTGTCCATAGACAGACAGACAGACAGACAGATAGACAGATAATAAATAATAGACAGAGGATATATAGATGATAGATAGATAGATAGATAGATAGATAGATAGATAGACTGATGAATAAATGAGATAGATAGCAAACAGATGATAGACAGATAGATAGATAAATGATTGATTGATTGATTGATTGATTGATAATTACAATTTTTAAATTGAATAAGTAACTATAATCACTTTCCTTGGATAACTTCAACAAAATAAATAAGTCACTAATAGTACATTGTATAAATTTACCACAATTTCTTTAGTCACCTTTTGAAAAAATTGGGTTGTTACAAATAAAACTGACAGATTATTCCTGAACAATTTTTCTGTGAGCATGAGCTGTTATTCCTCCAGGGTAAATGCTCAAAACTTTTCTTGCTCTACTACCTGGTAATTACACAACTGATTTCCTTAGAAGATACTACCTTAAGAGATACTACTACATCTCACCCAGAAACACAGAATGCACTTTGACTGACAGCATTTAAAATTCTCAGTATTTTAAATGTGCTAATATACATTAGAGGGGTAATCATGGTTAAGATAAATGTCTTCCTTTATTTGTGTGTCCTGTATAAGACTGAGAACTATTTAAATAATCTGAAACGTGCTAACTAGGCCTTCTCTGCAGCTGAGGTGGAAGGGATGCTTCAAAGCTGCCCCTACTCCTTCCCCAGAGGACAGAGAGAGAGCAGGAGCTTGGGGTGGAGGCTAAGGTCTGGGAGATCCCCCGGGTCCCAGCCTCCAGCTCCCCAGTAACTGCTGCACCTGCGGGAGAACAAGCGTCTCGCTCTCCCTTCCCCTCCCAGCGCCCTCCGTAGTTTGGATTCTGGATTTGTTCCCAGTGCAAAAGACTTGATAATAACCTGATCGAGAATGATATTTACCTGCAAATATTGACAGAACAAATAAAACTTCCTGATGACAAACCATGGAGATGAGACGAAGAGAGAGGAGACTGAGCCTCTCAGAGGAATGGAGTCGTCGAATCCCTTAAGTACTGCATTGCACTGCAGAAAACATGCAAATGGAGTTGTAAATTCTATTAATTGTATTGGCGCAATTCTTCAGCTGGGTCCCTTGGAATCTGTGGTCAGCACAGAATCTTTCCTGACTACCCTACCATATATACATACATACATACATACATATATATATATATATATATATATATATATATATATATATATACTTTATTTACATTCAAGTGTTATCCCTTTTCCCAGTTCCCCCCTCCTGAAAACCCCTTATCCCTTCCCCACTCCCCCTGCCTCTATAAGGGTGTTCCTCCACCCACCCACCCACTCCTACCTCCTCGCCCTTAATTCCCCTACACTGGGGCATGTATCAAACCTTCATAGGACCAAGGACCTCTCCTTCCTGACAAGGCCATCCTCTGCTACATATGCAGCTGGAGCCATGTGTACTCCTTGACTGGTGGCTTCGTCCCTGGGAGCTCTGGGGGATCTGGTTGGTTGATATTGTTGTTCCTCCTATGGGGCTGCAAACCCCTCCAGCTCCTTCAGTCCTTTCTCTAACTCCTCCATTGGGGACCCCATGCTCAGTCCAATGGTTGGCTGTGAACATCCACCTCTGTATTTGTCAGGCTCTGGCAGGGACTCTCAGGAGACAGCTATATCAGGCTCCTGTCAGCAAGCATTTCTTGGCATTCACAATAGTGTCGGGGTTTGGTATCTGGGATGAATCCCCAGGTGGAACAGTCTCTGGATGGCCTTTCCTTCAGTCTCTGCTCTACACTTTGTCTCCATATTTGTTCCCCTTTCTAAGAAGGACTGATGCATTGCCATTTTTTTAAAAACACACTTGCCAGTGAAAGTCAGCGCAGCAACTAGCTGCCCCACCCTACTGACTACCTTAGGACATCAGTGTACCCAACATCAAACAGCTCGGACAGTGGCATTCACCCCAGGAGCTCTCTCATCCTCTCAGCTGGGTCAGTCTGTCTCCAAATCCAGGCCCAGGGCTCTCCTTCTCACCTGGGAAACACTCCCATGATGCTGATAAATCCTATCCATATGGCTCACCCTCAGAGTGCCAACTGGATCCTTCTGGATCTTCCTAGGTCATAGCTAATAAGACAGCAGCTTAGGATTAATCTAAGTCGCCCACATAGCACAGAATCACGGAATCACCTGAGTTCAATGAAACAAGCGAGCCACAGGACAGCAGAGTCTGTGGGGAGGGTCAGGGAGGAAGACAAGGGCACGGTCAGGCTCCTCATGGGTTCTTCTCAAGGGTCAGGCGTCTCGTCGTGGGCTAGACACTGCATTAATCTCAGGTGTTCTTCCACGGTTGTTCTTAAAGCACTCTGTAGAAAGGCATGCAGACGCTCTGCACACCCGGGCTTCTTTCAGTGCCTCCGTGATGACCAGACGCACTCCCAGAGTCGGAGTTCAGTCTGTAAAGTGGCACCTCTCAGGCTGTCATTCAGGAAGGAAAGGATCGGTGACCAAAAAGCCATCAGTCCCATTTGTGGGATGCTGTTTAGTGTCAGGGGACATCACCAGATGATACAAAGATACACAGCAAGCCTCGGGAGGGCCGGGTCTCTGTGTTCCCACAAACAGTAGCATTGTGGCTGAGGGGGTTTCCACCGTCATTCTATTTGTCCAATGTCTTAGCAAGAAAATACAATTTAATGTTTAATAATACAATATTTTAAAAATACAATTTAACAATAACTCTTATTGGGCTAAATCAAAATTCCTTTGATGTCACTGGGGTGTATACCACAGGACAGGGTTATGTCAGAGAGACAAACAACGCATTCTTCCATTCCCAGTGGCTATGGAAGGGCCATCCTCACAGTGCCCTTGGTGGAATTAGGAGGAGAATACCATATTAATTGCTCAATACAGGCTACAGTGAGAATATTGTTTAGAACAATACGCCATTGGTAGGGGGGAATAAGAAGCAAAGAATTCCAGCTGAGGATTTTTTTTTTCTCCTAATGAAGTCTTTTTGCTCAGATAAAAGGAGAGAAAGAACGGAATGTTGATGGGCAGCTAGGAAAACAGTCTTCAGAGACGGCAAGAAGTTGCTTATGTTCAAAAGGAAAGTTGGTTGCTGGGAGAACACAGTATGGGACCTGCAGTCCCGGGTAGGATGTAACTCCCGATCTTAAAGTCAGAGACACTGAAGCGGCAGCTGATGGAAGGATAAAGACGATGCAGAGGGACACAAGGTGGTCTGCCAGGAGGGGAGCGCTGGGTTTGTGACAGGGTTCTACTGACAGGCCTTGATGCTGTTAGACAGGGAACTCAGTTTCCAACTGGTCATCCCCAGGGCAGGTAACCGGTCTGCCCACCTGGACCTCTTGAATACAGAGATTCCTGTCTCAACCATGCAGCCTTGCAGGTGCAGAGAAGCAACCCAAGCGGGGAAAGTTACATGGGAGTTACATGTTGACTTCAGCCCTGAGAAAAGCTTCAAGCTGATCAACTCCAAGTGGATCAAGGACCTCCACATAAAACCAGACACACTGAAACTATTAGAAAAGAAACTTGGGAAGACCCTGGAGGACATGGGCACAGGGGGAAAGTTCCTGAACAGAACACCAATAGCTTATGCTCTAAGATCAAGAATTGACAAATGGGACCTCATAAAATTACAAAGTTTCTGTAAGGCAAAGGACACGTCAGAAGGACAAAACGGCAACCAACAAAGTGGGAAATGATCTTCACCAACCCCACATCTGACAGAGGGCTAATATCCAATATATACAAAGAACTCAAGAAGTTAGACCCCAAAGAACCAAATAACCCTATCAAAAAATGGGGTTCAGAGCTAAACAAAGAATTTTCACCAGAAGAAATTCGGATGGCCGAGAAACACCTTAAGAGATGTTCAACATCATTAGTCATCAGGGAAATGCAAATCAAAACAACCCTGAGATTCCACCTCACACCAGTCAGAATGGCTAAGATTAAAAACTCAAGAAACAACAAGTGCTGGCGAGGATGTGGAGAAAGAGGAACACTCCTCCACTGTTGGTGGGATTGCAAAATGGTAAAACCGCTCTGGAAATCAGTTTGGCGGTTCCTCAGAAAATTGGGCATGTCACTTCCAGAGGACCCTGGCATACCACTCCTGGGCATATACCCAGAGGATTCCCCTGCATACAATAAAGACACATGCTCCACTATGTTTATAGCAGCCTTGTTTATAATAGCCAGAAATTGGAAGGAGCCCAGATATCCCTCAAAAGAGAAATGGATACAAAAAAATGTGGTATATTTATACAATGGAGTACTACTCAGCAATTAAAAATAATGAACTAACTCATGCAATTTGTAGGTAAATGGTTAGATCTGGAAAATATCATCCTAAGTGAGCTAACCCAATCACAAAAGAATACACATGAAATGCAATCACTGATAAGTGGATATTAATGAGCCCAGAAGCCCTAAATACTCAAGGCACAATTAGCAAGTCAAATGACTCCCAAGAAGAAGAAAGGAGAGGACCCTGGGCCTGTAAAGATTGGATCCAGTATTGTAGACCCAGAACAGAGAAATCGTGGGGGGGGGAATGATTGGGGAATAGCTGGGGGGGGAGAGGAATTATGGGACATATGGTGAGGGGGAACTGGGAAAGGGGAAAGCCTTCGGAATGTAAACATAGAATATAGAAAATAAAAATTAGAAAAAAGAAAAGAAAAGAAAAGAAAAGAAAAGCTTCAAGCTTGGAGACAAAATGCCCCTTCCCAAATCCCATGCATCAAAAGGCATTTTTTTTCAGATTTAGTTACACTTTCTTTGTGAAAATGTTCAGCCTTTTTTATTATTGGTCTGTAAAAGAACCATCATCTGGATCAAGAATGAATTCTATAAATCAAAGAATATTCTACACCTTGGAAAAAGGCATTTGTAAACCCAGGTCTCACACACTGTGCTTTTGTTAGCAGACCTTTGTTCTGTAGTGCTGGCTGGGCTGAGGGGCTGGTTCAGTCAGTAAAGCACTTGCCTTGCCAAGTTTGAAGACCTAACCCCAGAAGCCACATAACAAAGCCAGGTATGGTGCCTGCAATTCCAGTGCTAGGGATTCAGAGACAGGAGAGTAAGTCCCTGGGGCTCCCTGGCCAGCCAGCTTAGCCTAATTCACCAGCTCCAGGTCAATAAAAGAGCCTATCTCAAAAAAAGGTGGACAGAATTCCTGAAGACGTCACCCAGTTGTTCTTAAGTTCATGTGCATACACATGCATGCATACACATGCACACATGGTCTATGTGTGCATGTATATATACATATACATATACATGCACACATACAGGCATTAAAAACATTACTTGTAAAACACGGTTCACAGAGAGTTCATATAAACTCAGAGATAGTATATTTCAGATCGAATGCCCCCCCATGGTTTATACTATGATCAATGGCCAATGATCTGATTTCAGCTTTAACAATTCATAAACCATTTTATATATTGATCTAAGAACCAAAGGACACATGGGCATTAGACATGCTAAACTCCCAATAGACTGCTCTTTAAGCTACAATGTCAAGTCTAACAATATGGCACAAAGCTGCCCACAGTGGGGACCTATTTCCTCTGACTTCCTGGGTCTTCTCGGCAACCCAAACAGCTGGGTGGATGTTTACCGGAGGAAGGTGTAGGCTGTGTGGTTTTCCCACAGGAGTCTCTATGAGCAAGGCTGGCCTGCTGAGAGTGTCCATCTCTTTAGACAGCACGTATGAGTCAAAGTCTCAGTCCAGATGATGAAATCAGTCTTGGGCTCTGACTGACGGGAAAAAAGACTCACCTTTAATTCCCTTCCTTTGGGAAATAGAATTGCAACACAAACCTTTGTTCTTTAACTTCTGTGTACTGATGATATCCACCAACTGCATTTTAAACCAGCACAGGGAGCTTTAGATCCATTCTGATGGCGCTGGATACCACCTGGTAACTTGTAAATAACACACCACTACCATAGCCTCACAGAGTGAGGGGCAGAAACAGAGACGGAGACAGAGACAGATTCCTTGTTTAAAAAGAAAAGAAAAAGCAATACATGAGACTTGAGCATGCCACTTCCTCTGGTCTGATTATTCTAACATTTTAACACAGATATCTTTCCCTCCAACCTTTTTAGAGTCTTTAATGCTTTGATGTCTTCATCATCTAACTGTGAACTCGTACTTATGGTACCTGAACACTAACTCCAAAGCACTCCAGCAACTAACAGCACTGTGTACAGCTGCAAGCCTCTCCTGGCCACAGGAGCCACCCTGCCCTGTGGCGCGCAGAAGCGGAAGGTAAGCAGAGCTCAGAGTTCCCGCCTGAAGCAGCTCCTGAGGCCAGCGCTCTGCCTGGGAAGGCAGCCTTCCTTCCTGAAGGGGCCTTCGCTACACTCGGGATGTTTGAAACCCTCTTTATTTTTGTGGCTGACTAAAGCGGGATTTTTATTGAACCGATTCGATCCCGTATGTTATAGGCTCAGTGATCTCAAAGCTCAGTGACTAATAAAGGCAGAGCTTTATTTCAATCCTGAGTAGGAAGCTCTGGGAACGACAACGCGAGGTCGACGGGGTGCCCCTGCCGACTACGTCATGGCCCTTTCGTGATATCCGGGTCTTCAATATCTGCTCCAGCACCCTCTATCTCCTCTGCGTCATGGGCAGTATGCCCTAAGGGAAAGAAATGTGTGTGTCCTGCTTCTTTTAAGGACAAGTCGTGGATATAGCTCAGAAGGCGTCTGCTGGTTATAAAGACACAGCTTGCTGCAATCGAGCCTGGGAAATACTCTTCAGCGTGAGAGAAGAGTGTGCAATCATGAAAGGGGGGTTGAAAGATGATGAAGGAAAGGGAAGCAGGTGCCAGCCGGCATGGCACTAGTGTTTTTGACAATCGCACCGCTCAGCTGATGTATGGGGTGGCCACGGCCGCTGGAAAGTAGCAGCTGCAGTTTTGGGTAGGCATGCTAGGACTTACTGAGTTATAGCCATTAATATGACTGCTATTTTAAAAAACGCAGGAAATGCCAAATGTCAAGAAGAATTGGACATGCTGTGCATCCTTGGTGTGAGCATGAAAAGGTGCAGCCACTGTGGCAAACGTTGTGATAGCCACTCAAAAAACTAAAATAGAATCGTTATGTAGCGTATCTGCTCCATTCCCGGACAAATAACCAAAATAATTGAAAATGAGTTCTAAAAATTCACACATAGTGGTATTGTTCACAACAGCTTAAATTTAATAACAACCCAAGGATCCCTCAGAGATAAGCAGACAGCAAAATGTAGTATATGCATACAATGCAAGTACTAGTCAGCCTTAAAAAGAGGCAATCCGAGAAACGCTGTGACCTGGACAAACCCAAGGACACTGAGTCATGAGATTAGCAGCACACACAGAAAGATACACTCTGGTGCTTCTACAACGGGCAGACCTAGTAGTCAACACCACGGGGACTGCTGTGTGGGAAGGCACCACTACTTACTAGGTGGAAAAACTCTGCTTCCTGAGCCCTGAACACAGCTGTTGGGGGTTCTACACTATAATCTGTTAATACAGCTAACTGGACACTTAGAAAAAATACTGGGGAAATAAGATGGCACATTATATGTTATGAATATTTCACCGGAATGAAAAGAAAAATACTGGGGTTACCTTCTGCTGTTCACTTGCAGGCACCAGTCTCTCCTAAGTTTTATATCTAAACCATTCTACTGGAGACACGTGAGAACGCCACAGGGCACGGCATTTGCCTCTTTGAAAAATAAGGAGGATGAGATATGAGACTCTGCCTCAAAAAAACAAACAAACAAAAACAAAAATATAAAAAATAAAAACAGGGGGGAAAAAACAGCTTGCCCCAAGATGTCTGGCGGGGAAGCGATGGGGTCACACTCTTGCTGTATATGGTCTTCCTGTGCCTAGCGAACAGAACACGTCACTCCACAAGAGGCTGTCCATGTGCACGAGTTTGCTTCTTTCTCATAATAACCTTGTGGTACATTTACAGACAGGAAATTGGATTTTGTTTAAATACAATAACCTCCAGTTTTTAACCCAGGTAGTCGCAAACCCTTCCCACAGCCTAAAACAGAGCCAAGGCCCAGACCCACATAGACACAAAGTACTGCAGACAGTGGGGAACAGCACAAGCCAGCAAGATTCTGTTTCATCTTCTAACAATCTTTCTACTCTGCCTTCTAATTCAACAAGAGCACCCTACAATATAAAACTAAAACAACTCAACCACCGTGAAGCATGCATGGGGTGAGGGTGGAGGATTCTGCGGCTGGGGCAAGGGGGAGAGCTGCATTTGTTCTGTCTGGTGAGTCATCTTTGTCCGCTGTCTGGTGAAAAGGTTGTTTTGTCTCCATGTGGCCCTGAGAGGTATTTAGGGTTGTATCTAGAGATATCCTGAGTCTGTCATCTTTGTCTGGCTATAAAAATAAAACCAGATGGCGTGCTGCAGGTACCGGCACACGGGGTGAGCACGTGGAGGTGGAAGGCGCAAGAAATAAGGAGTAGCAGGAAGTTTCTTAGCCAAACTACCACAAGACCTTCCTGTCTTCTCGCTACATGTGTGATATGTGCACATTCTCAATCACTTAGAAAGAGCTCCCGTGTCCAAGCATCTTCCCACACTCCAGATACTTGTCAGCAGGGCAAATCTTAGAAACATATTATAAAGCGTATTCTGTACTGTCAACACCACCACTGTGTCCCTTCTGAACCAGCTTGGTGGCATCGTCAAGCTGTCCTCTTCATGGCTGTCGCCCCATGCCTCAGTCCCTGCTTACGCTCAGGCAGCTCACTGGTTTATTCCGAATGCTTACGATGGCCTAGGCAGTATGTCAGGTTCTTCAGACACCAGAAACAGACAGCAGTCCCTCCTCTTGAGAGGCTTACATTCTAGGGGGTCAGGCAGAGAGTAAGCAATACAGTCCAAATTTTCACACTGTCTAGTTTGTCAGAAGCTTGTTAGTACTATTTAGAAGGGTGGGGTGGAGTTGGGCACAGAATTTAGAATGAAGGAGGCGAGGAGAGAGGGAACGTTCCTGGGTGTGTCTTGCAGCTTTAATGGTGTGATCAGAAGAAACATCAGTAAAAATAAACCCTGGGGAAAGAGAGAGGCTAATGAGCATGTGCCGTGTGGCTGAGGGAGGAGGTAAGGCGGGGGGTGGGGGGGGAGGCTGTTGTAAGGCCTTAGATGAGGGGCTGTGAAGGGTCTGCGGACCCACGAGGAGGGAGCAGGTGAACAAGAGCTAGTGAGTGGTGGAGATGTAGGGAATAGTGGAAGATGGGGGCAGCGGGATCCAGTAGAAAGAGTGTGCATGAGTGTGTGTGTGTGTGTGTGTGCGCGTGTGTGGTGTGTGTGTGTGTGTGTGTGTGCGCATGTGGTGTGTGTGTGTGTGTCAGTGTTTAATCAGTGTGTGTGTGTGTGTGTGAGTGTGTATCATTGTGTGTGAGAGTGTAGATGTATCAGTCTGTGTGTGTGTGTATGTGTCAGTATGGGGGGAGAGTGTGTGTGTGTGTGTGTGTGTGTGTCAATATGTACATGTGTGAGTGTATGTGAGTGTGTGAGTGTATGCATGTGTGTGAGTGTGTGTCAGTGTTTGTGTATGTGTGAGTGTATGCATGTGTGTGAGTGTGTGTCAGTGTGTGAGGGTGTGAGTGCGTGAATGTGTCAGTGTGTGAGTGTGTGTGAGTGTATGCATGTGTGTGAGTATGTGTCAGTGTATGAGTGTGTCTGTTTGTGTCAGTGTGTGTGTGAGTGTGTGAGTGTGTGTCAGTGTGTGTGAGAGAAAGTGTGTGTGTGTTATGTTGGGGTGGGGCACACACGCAGACTGGAGAGGAACATACAATTCAAACAATAACTTTGTAGAGAGGGCCAACAATATCTAAAGTGTCTTCATCACACAGAGCATAAGTATCTCCCCATAGCTGAAGAGTCTGCCCTAACCTCTCACCTCCCCTCACCTGCTAATCACCTGTATAGAAGGGCATATAACTGCGCACCAAGTTACAGCCAGGGTGAGATGGTACTCACCACACAAGCTAATGAGATGACTCTCCGGCGTCATCAATTACATCTTCCACTTATGCCGCAGCCGTTTGTAAACATGCGCACATGTGCTTACAAACATGAGCCCATACATACGTCATACTCTTACATGGGCAAATACACAGATAATTTTTAAATTGGTTAATTAAAAGGTAACTGATAGAAGATTGAATATAATAAATTCCAGGGGTAAAAAAGAAAATCAGAGGATGAAACAGGGATTCTTTATGAAGAAGCCGAGAATGCTGGGTAATCACGAACCATGGAGAGAAGCCGGCACACTCTAATAAAATGGCCGAGAGGAGGCCAAGAACAGCCAGCGTGCCACATGGCTTCCTGCAGCCTTGCACTGGGAGACCCCTTATGAGCTAATGAAGGACACACATGTGCTATGTGTGTCATTTACAAGCACAGCCTAGAACTCCAGCTGTGCAGTTTGTAGACACAGTTCCGAGTGACAAACAGGGAGGAGACTCTTCTGCCCTGTGAGCAGCTCTTCGGGGCCTCACGAGGCTCTGTGGTCACCGTCTCTTCCCGTGACTCCTGCGTCATCTGTGGTGGCATCACCAAGGCAAGGAGAGGCAAGTGCTACCGCGGCCATGGGGCAGAGGTCCTCAGCCTAGGGCTGGGGCGGGAGTGTGTGAGGGGAGCGCAGCCCCGACCAATGTCCTTACCCCAGAGATGCTAGCAGATCTTCCCAGTCACACCAGGCAAAAATACTCCAGACTCTGATAAATACAAGTCACCCTCATTGGGACCCCGCAGTCATGGAGGACCCTGTCTGGGGCTGGGAGCACTTACTGCACAAACAGGGGGATCCAAAGGATGCCAGCACCCTCATAACCAACTGGCCATGGCCCTGCCTGCCTGTGACTCCGGCAAAGCCAGAATGACCGATGGGGCCTTCTGCCTGCCAATCAAGTTGAGCTCCCTGCTCAGCAAGACTGCCCTCAGAGTAATCAGGCAGAGGATGATGGGGGAAGACACTGGTCACATTTCTCTGGCCTCCCCATTTGTGTACAGGCATGTGCACCCACCTGTGTGTGTGTGTGTGTGTATGTGGTGTGTGTGTGTGTGCGCACTACCCACATACACCACAGTTATACATTCATGGACACAAAAATAGATAGGCGACAAACAGGAAGCAGTGACTTTTAGGGAGGGCCAATGATATCTAATTAATTTCTAAACACTAACTCTGTGGAGGGTGGCATATCTGAGCTCGTGAAACCATAACTGGACTGGCAATCTGATCTAGTGTACAAATAAAAGCTGAGTTTCAGAACTCTGACGAGCCGCTCTCCACCTTCAGGCTTTTGCAGGGGCCACACACATGGTTTACGCAGACAAGGAGCCACTTAATATTAATCGGGCCTTGCTAATTAAGGGTTCTAACCCCTATGGGAGGATTCTAACCGTGCAAACCAGATGCCTCCCCCACCCCTAGACAAAAGGCGAGCTCTTCCTTCCTGCCTCTCGCGAAATAGAGTCATAGTGTAGAAACACACCTGCCTATTTGGCCCAGTAATTAAGTCTTGTCTGGCTGTAGTTTAAAATAGGTATCCCTGTGTCTGAGCATGAAAATAGACCTTCCCTAACAAAAGCCAAAAGTTTCACAGCTAAAAGGATGTTTACTTCTGAGAAAAAGTCCTTTCCTCTGGGAACAATTTTGGGACTATGTAGGTGTCCAGCATGGGTAAGCAGGTATGTAAGGCTCTGAGACCAAGCTGTGACTGTGCTTCCTGCTGAGTGTGGGGAGCAAGCCGTCACGTGTGGGTCACATGTGGGGACAATGACATGTACTGCTGTGCTGCACATTCTTCCCTTCTGAAAGTCTTAGCTGACATGACAGTGACCGTAACTCACAGCTTTGGGGGAGCTCTGGATGCTTCTTCAGTCGACGTTTATCCATTCCGTGGATACTTGAGAGGAGCTGGCACAGTCGCCCCCTGTAATATCCTGATGAATGAACAAAACCTCTGGCCTTGAAGAAATCTTTAGTAAAAATAAGGATGGCCAGACATAGCAGTGCACTCCTGTAATCCCAACGCTTGGGACACAGAGGCAGGGGGTCTGAGGTCGAGGCCAGCCTTAAGTACATAGTAAGTTTGAGGCTAGACTGGATACGCAAAAACCCTGTGTCAAGAAATAAATATATAGATAAATGGATGTATGTGATTACAATTATAAGTGTCTACAGTGCACAGGGTCATGGTGAAACAAAAAACAGAACAGGAAGACACTGGGAATTTACTATGAATGGAGAGTGGGACATATTTTAGACTTTGTGGACCAAATAGTCTTTCAACTCCACAATCGTGTCCAAGATGTAAAACAGAAGTGTGGCTTTGTTCCAGGAAGCCTTCGATTGCAGATACAGGCGGCTCTAGGTCACAACTCGCTCACCTTTGAGATAAGGCAAGAGAAGAAAGAGCATGGACCCACGGGAATCAGGGGTCTGAAATGGGGTTATTGGGGCCTCATAGGAAAAGAATATTCTGCCCCAAGGCAGAACAAAAAAGATGAACAAATCGGGGTTGAGTTCATATGGAGTACAACTAGAGTTCAAGGGGAAAGTCCTATGACAGACACGTGTCTGGTGTTTCCCACGCTGCAAGGAAACTGGTTGGCTGAAGTGAAATGAATGGGCAGCTCTACCCATCCTGGTATCTCCAGTTCATTGTCTGCTTTAGTCCCATTTCCCTTTTCATAAAAGAAGCTGTGTTGCCACAGTAAGGACTCTGGGCTCTTTCCTGACCTCGGAAAAGTAAGAGGCATCAGATCACTATGAGTTGTTTCCATTATAGCCTGGACTCAACTCAATGCCAAGAGCAGAGAAGGCAGATGAGGGCCAGAACGTGAGCCCAGACGCAACACAGGCAGCCCTTTACCAGCACATGCAAACCTCACAGCACAAAGCCTTGTGACCCAGTATTCGACCACAAAGTACCACCTCGCTGGCCCTGCGTCCTGTTCATTCCTGATGTGGTTTTTAAAGAGGCTGATGGCTTGAAGCATTCAAGGACCAGAAGGCAGAGCTGTAGTTTTAAATACCAGTAAACTATTCTCTTAAAAGACTGATACTCTATGACCAGAGCTTCCATCTGAGCAAACCCAGGCCACCTCAGGGGCCCATGGGCTCACCAGCATGGAACATCACACCACACCAGCAGCCATGAATGAGACCCATAGGCCAGAGGGAGCCTGGTGGTGGTGGTGGTGGTGGTGGTAGTGGTGGTGGTGGTGGTGGCGGTGGTGGTGGTGGTGGTGGTGCTGATGATGATGATGATGATAATGATGATGATGATGCTGGTGGTGTTGGTGGTGGTGGTGGTGTTGGTGCTGGTGCTGGTGCTGGTGCTGGTGCTGGTGCGTGAAATATATCTTCATTTCATTCCAGACAAGGTCTGCATGTGCTGCAACTTGGAATACGAGTTGCTTCACTGACACCCTGTCTTGTCTCAAAAAAAAAAAAAAAAAAAAAAAAGTTTCTGGATTGACGATCACCACATCAAAGTTCATAATGAGGAGTTCTAAGGTTCCAAAGACAGGAGATCTTCCTCGGGATTCTGGCTTAACGCAAGTGGAAAATAACGGAGAGACTGGGACCACACGTCCTTCCAGCTTTTTGTAAACTTCCGTCAGGATTAGGCTTGCCGGACAGTGAGGAATGGAAGGTCTTATTCTCTGTGATTTCGGAGGGTTCAGACCCTGCTCATCTTTAGCTGGAGAAGGTGTGATCGATGCAATGAATGCCCTTTTTCAGGGTGGAGCTTCCCCCTGAAGAACACCACAGCAGTCCAATTCACTCCTTAGGGCTGACAGAGGCTCATACCCCCCTCTTGTGGCTGCTTGCAAACACAGTGCCCTGTACATGGGAGCAAAGGAGAAAGCAAGTATGTTTACCTAAGTCGGGAGGCAGGGGGATTGTGCATTCTTCGTCCTTTTATGGTTTCAGATAATTTTAAAATTTTGGTGATATTTAACGTTGAACCAAAAGTCAAATATTTGCATTAAGCAGAAAGGAATGGTGTGGGGGAAGAAGAAATTGATAGATTTATTTGCCAATGCAATGGTCAGAATTCTGTAAGAAACAATCCCTGTTTGAAAGCACCTCATATGGCAGAGAGGTCCTCTGTACCTATGACCATGATATAGGACAAAAAGTAGGGAACCAGGGAAAAAGAAAAGTGACATTCTGCTATGACACAGGACCCTGTGGGACACCTAGGAAGTGATGGAACCTGCTTCTTCTGAGCCAACCCATCAAGTACAGGACAGGGATGGGCGTGGCCCTACTCCGTGCCAGGTATCTGAAGCACTTTAGTAGAAATAGCGTATTGGCAGGTGTGCTGAGTGGAGAAGCCCTTACCTAAGACAGGGCTTTGAACTTCCTAGGCGCTGCTTTCAACACGAGACAATTTCTTGGCCTAGGTATATGGAACAGAAATTCAGAAGTGGGGAGATGGATCATTCAGCAAAGTATTTGACAAATAATCATTAAGACCTGAATTCATGCCAGGCAGTGGTGGCACATGCCTTTAATCCCAGCACTTGGGAGGCAGGGGCAGGCAGATTTCTGAGTTTGAGGCCAGCCTGGTCTACAGAGTGAGTTCCAGGACAGCCAGGGCTACACAGAGAAACCCTCTCTCAGGAAAAAAAAAAAGACCTGAATTCATTCCCCCACATACAAAGACAGGCAAAGACAGGAAGACCCCTGGGGCTTGGTGGCCAGACAGCCTAGCCTACATTGGTGAGCCCCAGATCTCAGTAAGAGGCTTTGTCTTACAATACAAGGTAGGCAGCGCCTGGGAAACAAGACGTGAGGTTGACCAGATGGATGTATGCTCACACATCCACAACTATACACAGAAACTGTGCAAAAAATGAAATAGATATATAACAATATTCGATATTAAATCAGAAGAGAACTTAAAATATTTTCTGACATACATATTTTACCATGCAGTAAAGATGAGATAATTTCTATACATTAATTAATTTTTTTTATTAATGAAACTCAAGTCGGCAACTGTAGCAGCAAGGACGCCTTGCATGCTGAGGAATGAAGGCAAGAAACCTTAGGGTGTTTTGTTTTGTTTTGTTTTTGTTTTTCTTTGTTTGCTTGCTTGGGTGTTTGTTTGTTTTGTAGGAAGCCCTTCCTTTACAGATGAAATGCTGACGTCGATAACATACCTG